>NJDC01001617.1:345792-369622 GCA_002245475.1 Calephelis virginiensis
TGTATGTATGTATGTATGTATGTATGTATGTATGTATTAGGTTTCTGAAAGTAAGGTAGTCGATGATAGACTTGCAAATTGGACTTAACATCCGAGCCATGAGACTGCAACGCGCCTAAAACATCTATGATACCTACAGGCCACGATTGTCTCCCAATGTCTAGAGAGGTGTGCTTGTTCGTTGCCTTATCTTATTCCATCAAATTTAAATATGGCCACCTAGACAGCAACATCCAAAAAATATGAGCAAAACTTATTCATTCAGTAAAAATATATGTAAATAATCGGATTGAGACGATATTCCGTATTTGGAAGTCCATTGAAAAGGTTTTCACATGGAAATGGCAATATTTCACATATGTACAAACTGGAGGCGAGCAATTTTACAATTACAATTAACTTTTATTTGCCACAATCTCAAGAATTTATGTAACGATCTCAAAATGCCTTCTACTTAATAAGGTGTTCATGGTTTACATATTTGATAAGATACATTTAAAACAATAAAAATCTTAAATCACTTAAGATCTCTTAATGTCACGAGATAAAGAGTAATTTAAAAAATTATGAGTAGCTTGGGGGGCTTTGCTCTTTAATTGAGGAGACTTGGGAAATAAAATAAATATCTCTGGACAAATAAATCCTAATTAATCTGACTGAAAGAATCTTAAACGCAATATAAGAAAATAATATGCTGGTGATAGAGGTGTTAGTCAAAATTACTAACATATAATTGGTGTCTATTTCATTTTGTAAAAGAAAAGTAAAGTATCTTCACGCCCGAAGTCAAAGGCACAACCAAGGCACCCACGACACGACTAGCCAAAAATACTAAGTCCCACAATGTGATAGGTGGCAAAGCCTATCGCCAACCGGACACATTATCCAATCCCGAGCAATATTTTTTTTAATAGAAAATTGAAAAAAAAAACAAATTTTCTTTTCATTGCCTGACCCGGGATTTGAACCCGGGACCTCATGCAGTCAAGTTCAACACCTGGAAAAAATTTTGTAAGTTGTAATTCATTTTTGTAAATTTGTAAAAAAACGTTAGACATTTACAAGGACAATTATTTTCTACAATATTTTATGGTACATATGTTGTGCAGAAACTTACCCGGACAGGAATCCACTACCTCGCCTGTTCCTGCCGCCATAACGACTGTTATGTTCTTGTCCGGAAGTCAAGTCTACCCTAGACTTAAGCATTAGGACTTAACGTTATAGGACAGCAACAAACCTGCAATATGTATGTCTCTTATAGGCCACTCTCTTTCCTTCAGAAGAGCCTGTTGCTTGTTTACTGAACTCTTACATAGAAAAAGATTTTATTTAACTTGCAATGTACGAGTATGTTCCTTGTCCTGATGTAATCTTGCAAGTTGAATTTGGTCTACTTTTTGGTTACCGATTGAACTGAAATTTTAAGGTTTACCCTTTGAGCACCCAGTTTTCGGCACCTGCACACTCGGCACCTAGCCTAGTCCAGTTTGAACACCAATTGGTATTTTTGGCAGGCGCTCAAAGTGCACACAAATTTATTCTTACATTTGTGTTAGCTTTCAGCACCTACAATACAGCAGGCTATTAGTGCTGCTCTCTAATGTGCAGGTGCCGAAAAACTGGGTGCTCAAAAATTACCTCGAAATTTTACACGGATGTCTAAATTAGATAACAACGCAAAACTATGGCGCTGGTCTGATGATGGAAATGGATGGTGGATGGCGGAAATGAATGGAACACCTAAAATTTAGAATTGGACCCTTATTTCTCGTTTTATCGTTATTATCTCGTTATTATCGTTTTTATCCTTATTTATTACGCCCTGAAAAGTTTTTACAAATCAAGGCTTGTCATAAAACATATTTTTTTTGTTAAAACTTAGGTATAATATTTCTATTTCCTCTTCCTAATATGATAAAGGTAAAAAAACAAATATTCTTTGACAAATTTTGATATTGACAAAAAAAGGTTGTTTTCGACTGATTTCCAAAAAGAAAGAGGTTTTTCATTGGTTTGAATTTATTTATGTATGTGTTTTAGTAGGTTCTACTAAAATTTAACAAAATCAGACAAGTGCTTTGCATCTAAAAATCAATGGTATATATTTTTGAGTACCTAAACAACATCTTATTGCATAAAATTTTTTTTTTGCAGTTTTCTGAATTATATTTATTATTTAGTTTGCCCTATTTTTTCTGCACGGAAGCGAAAGCGCTTTTTTTGTACACGAGTGAAGTAGTTCGCAATAGTAGTCAATTCGCTATAAAACTAACCCAAAAACCCACTAAGCCATATCGAGCTTGGATATGGTAATTTATAGAGACAACAGGTTTTTAAATAATTTATTAGATTCCCTCTCGGTAATAAGCTGTAAAATATGATTTATGAAGGAGTAGCATTATTAAAATGTTAACAATTAAAAAACAAGTTTATTAAGAATTATAAACCTAATTATACGTATGTCCTATAAGTTGTGCCTCTGATTTGGGTTAAAATTAAAAATCATTCGCAGTAAATGTGCAAAAAACCGACTTCAATTAGAATTTAGTATCCTTAAAAAAATTAAGTATTTTCCTAGATATGCTTGGGATTGCAGCATCGGATCTAGACTTAATCGCAATGGGATCACCTCGAAAGTACGCTCTTGTCTTGTCTAAGTCTAGTCTAGTCTTGACTAAAATAAAATAGAAACGCATAGATACCAACAGGTTTCAAATAAAAAAAATAATTAAAATAAAAAAATAAAAGATACGATGGAATTAAGGACCTCCTTCACTTTTAAAAGCTGTAATAAAGTTTAGCTAAAAAATTGTCATGTATCCAGTTACAAAATTTTATAGAAACGCAATATCTTTTGTAATTTTTCCTCATTGGCATCATATCACTCTATCATTTTAAAACAATTATTAAACTCCTGGCGGAAAAAGACGGGATGTTTCGTGGAGGTAATAAAACGGATGATTAATAGGAATTTTATCAAATTAAACATCAAGTGACTACCGCTTGCAAGTTACTTGGCATAACGACAGGTGGTCTTAGTCTCCTGAAGACCGGTACTTTTTTATTTTCGAAAATCAATTCCATATCAATATATTTTGTACGTGCAGCCTCGATTGAGGTAAATCATGATATAAATTAAACAGTTGATTTTGTATTGAACTGCAGTCCATTATAATGACTACCTTTCAAGGCTTAAACATATATCAGGAATAAAATGAAAATTACCGAAGAATAATCGCTTTTTAGTGAAAAACACAAAAGGCACGCGTCCGACATTTTTAAGTTACGTAAAGGTCGACGCACATTATGATATGCGAGCAAGTAGTTAGCGTATTTTATTCCCGTCTGACTATGGACAATTCTTTTGGTAATTTGACTACTCATGTATATCAAAAATACGTACCTATGGCTTTTGTTTACGAAGTTCTGTGGTTACGTAAAAAGTTCTGTGATTGCAAAGTTTTATTGCTAGTTAAGAGAAAAACCACTAAAAAGCTCTCAAACAAGCTGACGATAGAATAAACTTCATATACGGGGCATTTTAAAATTAAACAAACTTTTTAAATTTTTACAATCCTATTCAAATCAAAGATCAAACTTAGATAAGAGTTGATTCCGTAATTTTGAAATATTTATCAAGATATTTACAAAATAGCGCTGCTTTCCTTAAGAGTTTTTATACTTTTGCACCATAACTTAAGCATTTGTACTGTGTAACAACGATGTGTAAAAGGTATAGATCCAGCTTTTCAGTCAACGGTCACTTGTATCTAGTCTCTGACTCAAGGATCACGTATTAAATCTTCAAAGAGGTAATATTTTATTTTAAGTATTATTGAATTAAAATACAGGGTTATTATTATGTGTGATGACCCTTAAAGCCAATATTTCTTTCGAATTGAATCTTACAATGCTTACAATAAGATTTATGTTTTAATAAACACAAAACTATATGTGTACACTTTTTCCTATGAACTTTGTACTCGAAGAAATAAAGGATATGTTGAACTTCATTTCCATAAATCTCATGGTATCAGCTTCCGAATCCCACATAAAACTGAGTATAATAAACATGGTTCGTTATTTAACGGATATTAAACGTCGTCAACCGCGAAATTATAGGGTTGTGCGTTTAAATACGATTGTAATAACACATCTTCAAGATGACAGGCTAAGTAGTCTTTGCTTTCAGAAAATCTTTTGCTACTGGTAAAATTTCTTTTACAGAGTAGTAAGCTGATATTTGTGTCATTTTGTAACTTAAACGTACGACTTAAATTACTTTTATAAACGACTTCGAAATGGAGGATTTTCGCAATCATTATGTATGTTTTTGTGGTGGTTATGATTCATAATATGTCAGTAGGGAGAGAGAGAGGAAGGGAGGGAGGGTATGTAACATCGCGGTTCTTCGGCGAATGGACGAATTTTAATGAGTTTTTTAAAAACTGACGTGACCGAGACGGTTCTTAGATACATTACATATAGGTTTTTTTCGGGATTGATTGTTTTTTTTTTAATTTTAGGATTATCGTACTTTTATTCCAGTTCAACGTTTAAACTTTTAGACGGTTTAACAGTCATATCTTACCTAAACTAGGTACTTGATTACTTGGGCTTCATGTCCCACTTGTTCATAAAAGAGTGAATAGGTATGCCTTAAGTTAGATCTATAGGTAGTACTAAATTTATTTTTATGATATTGGAAGGCAAACAAGTAGACGGATTTCCTGATGGTAAGAAATTCACGCCGCCAAGAGACACCAAAGGTGGTAATGGTGCGTTGCCAACCTGAGGCCGTAATGTTAGCCCTCCAGCAAAAGTAAGTTTACCGGCTACCTCACCCTCCGAACCGGAACACTTTAACGGCAAGCATTGGACGTTACGGTGGCAGGAATAGGTAAGGCGGTGGTACCAATCCGGGTTAATCGTTGCGAAACTCTACCACATAGCCAGATGTCACGGTTTTAGTGACGGTAAGCCTATGCTCGCCTTTTATGAGCTGCCTGCAGGAAGGTCTTTTCTGCAAAGGAGCCCGGACCAACACGGGGAATGCAAAACAATAAACGCAGACTTAGCAACATATAGGTGTTCGTCAAACAATACTCATCCTTCAAACCGAATAACATATTCGAGGAAGGTTACTCACTTCCAGTCACGAACTGGCGCGTCATCTTGTGCAGTGAAGGTCTGATTATGTAGAATAGAATTAGTGTAAAGGTCAAGGTTAGAATTTTCAAAGCGCATCGTAGGTAGATCTTATTTTATGTAGTTCTGTATTGTACACAAAAAATCACAATACATATGAAAAATTATATGAGTGGCAAGCTTATCTCTATACTTTTAGGAGGTTTTTTCTAGCAAACACAAAAAATAGCGGATAGTGAACGTTAAATACAGACTATGTATTATATTTTTACTTTTTCTTATTTTTAATTTTTATTCTTTAAAATTTTTATTGTTATGTAAAAATTGCATCCCTGCTCTATTTCGCAATAGTTGTAAATTGGATTTAGATTATTTACCGATAGCTTATTCGAAGATGTGGAGAACTGTAGGATTACTCTTGAATCTCGACGTCATGCGGATTGGAAATTGGAATCGTATTTTTTAGGTTCTTTTGAACACAGTATTAGCGGATTATTAATATCTATGTACAAATGTACAAATGTACAAATGAATTTAATTAATCAGATAGAATGATTTATTGTTTACTTTAATTAAATGTTAATAAACCGTCAGTATTGTGTTCAAGAGTACCTAAAATGACATACTCAATTTCAATTTCCAATATTGCCTGAATCGGGATTCATGAGTAATCCCACGCTCTACAACAGTAACTACTCTTGTAGAGCAGATCGTCACATTGATTATGTCGTAGTGAATTCGCTAGGGCAAGCAATCAAACTAAGTGGTAGAGTTTTTTCCCTGTTAAATTTTCAAACGTGGTCTAATATCGTGACCATAAGTTCTCACAAGTGATATCTATGGGGTCTGTAGACAACGTTAATCTCTCTCCACCAGGGGGTTGATTATGTATATCATTGGCCAACTCAAAATGGAAAAGCTGTCAAATGACGTCATTTGTATTTGCTATCGCTATTGTATTTCTGTTGGTCACTGGAGATAGCAAATATAAAATACCTCATTTGACAGCTATTTTATGTACACTTTTCCATTTTGAGTTGGTCACTGAGATCAGCCCTTGGTTGCTTGACCACTATGTTATACCTAATTTAAAACAATTCATACGGTTCTCCTGTGAAGCAATGAAGACCAATAGTCGACTGCGTTCCACTTTTGACCGGTTTCCGTCCACTAAGAAAGTATCCCACAAAATTAACTAATAAAAAGCAGAATTAGCCATTATTCGCGGTTGCTAGACAGATATTGTTTATATATGCTAATCGCAATATTTGGAGGTTTCGCGTAAATTATAATACTTTTTGGTCGTGTCAATGACACGTGATGCTTTGTGGCCATTCCAATAACCCGACTTGTGGTTCTTTTTATAAGACACAAATGGGACATGGCTTAAATTTATGCTAAGGAGCTTATCCATCTGCGGTAGGTTTGTTTATTTTTATATTAATATACATACACATATTCCCCCAGTGTTGGTCCGGGCTTCTTTGCAGAGTAGACCATCTGCCTTCCCGTAGCAAGCTCAGGCAGGCGAGGCAGCTCGTAAAAGGCGAGCATAGACTTACTGTCATTAACACCGTGAAATCGGACTAGGTGGTAGAGTTTTGCATCGACTCGCCCGGATTGGTACTACCGCCTTACCTATCCCTGCCGCCATAACGTCAGTGCTTGCCGGTGACGTGTTCCAGTTCGGAGGATAAGCTAGCCGGTAAACTTATTTTTGCTCGTAGCCTAACGTGCCGGCCTCAAGTTGGCAACGCATCATTACCACCTTTGGTGTCTCTAGGCGATGTAAATTCCTTACAGTCAGGAAATCCGTCTGCTTCCAATATTATAAAAAAACACAGTCTTTTAACAATTTTTAAAAACACTTGCTTTGAACTCCGGAAGGCCTAAAAAGCTGAAATCAGATACTACACAAACTACAAAAGAATCTAAATCTTTGGACGTTTACATCTAAGCTCCTGTGAGTAACATACGAGACAAACAATAATTTTAATGCTAATATAGTGTAGACTTCTTATTGCACATAAAAATATACATTTCAGGTTTTTAAAAATTTCTGTGTTGTATTTTTTTATAATAATGGAAGACAAACAAGCAGACGGATTTCCTGATGGTAAGAAATTAGCCGGCACCTAGAGACATTAAAGATGGTAATGGTGCGTTGCCAACCTGAGGCCGGGATGTTAGGCTTCGAGCAAAAGTCAGTTAACCTACTACCTTACCCTCCGAACTGGAACACGTCAACGGCAAGCGTTGGACGTTATGGCTTCAAGAATAGGTAAGGCGGTGGTATCAATCCGGGCGGGTCACTGAAAAACTTTACCACCTAGTAGGATGTTACGGTGCTAGTGACGTTAAGCCTATGATCGACTGGCAGGAAGGCAGATGGTCTATTCTGTGAAGGAGCTCGGACTAACACGGGGGAAACAAGCGACATTCAATTAAATAAAATTTCATTAGAAATATTCTTATGTAAAATGTTGTTAAGACGAAGAAGAAGACAAGACTATATGGTCCGCTACATACCAGTGAGAGCCTCTCACTGTTAAAAAGGTTTTAGATCTTAACAAGCTAAGTTTTTAACCCACACTGAGTTTTGACGCCCGCGCCATCGAGATAAAAGATGCTCGCCGTTTTTTCATTTAATTATTGAATTTGGTGTACTTAGAGAGTAAAATTAGTCAATTTTAGTAGTATTTTGTAAAATTTTATTCAGTTAAAGTGCACCAGTGAATATTAATGTTAAAGTTAATTTATTTATTTTTCCTTGTTGCGGCCAAACCTTGCTAAATGAGCTTGTGTAAAAAGCATCCGCTTTACCCAGGAGTCTACCTGTCATGTCTTGGTATGATGACATGACTAATATTAAATAATTTAAGCCCGAGTATACGAAATCGGGAACTTGATGCAAACCTCAACTTAACTTATGGCAGATGCTAATGCCCATGATAAAAGCTAAAAAAATATTTTCCACGCATGACTACAAAAGTCCCAACTTTTAAAACTCTATCTACATCTCATTCAAAAGATGTGTTTCAGATACGCCATTTCGCCATAGTCATATGGGTGTAAAGTGATAAAATGGCCAAATTTACATATATATAACCCTGCTTGTACTTATATGCTACATATTTTTCAAAAATGCAGACATCTTCAACAAAACATGTCTAATGTCCATTAGTGAAGTCAATGACCGAGACACAAATCAAACGATCAAAAACACAATATTTGCATATTTAAGAAAACAGACGGTGTTTGTTTACATCTCGAAACTTTTGGATAATGTGCTAAGCTAATTAAGTGGATTTATAGATCTTAAAGTGTTTTTAAAGCCCTTGTGGCACCCTCGAACTCCAACAGATACATTAGTTTATCGCTATAAATTCAGCATGCTTAATGTTCAATGTTGAAAATATCCTCAGAAACATCTCACAATTAAATATTTGTTAAATATTTGAGGCCTTTATTTATGAGATGAGCTCAGTGATAAAGATATATATCATTTGACTATTTTGACGTCATAATGCTAAAAGAAAGATCTTAAGAAAAGTCTTTTAATGTCAGGTCTAACTTGGTGAAAGAGTATGAGAGCTAATCTCATTTTTGAGGATGCGACTGTGTAAAGTAAAGAACTCTGTACGTTTATAATAAAACTATAGAAGAGCGAATTCTGTACGCTAGTGATATTAAAAAAAAATAAGCGCAGGCTATACAGCAGAAAGCATTTGTATCAATTTTAGATTTTTCGTCTGTCTGCGTATCCGTATTGGGATCATGATTCACTCCGAAATTACTGAACCGATTGTGACTAAATTTAGCTCGAAGGTATTATGTTCGGGGAAGGCTACTTTTTCCCCGCATATTAGCTCTTTACATAAGGCTTTTAAGTTAATAGTTTTTCTATTTTTGTAATTATGCATAGCACAGATTCCCTAATCATAGACAATCGTGGCATATAGACATCATAAATGTTGTAGATGTGTCGCTATCTTTTGGACGAGATGTTAGGCGCAAGCCTAACGGCTACCGTATCTTACGTATGACACTATAAATACGGCTGCAGGAATAGGTTTAGTTTCCCAACCTGGACGTGTTAATAATGAACCTACCTGTGTTGATAACCTTTGCTCGCTTGTTACGCACAACCATGCGGAAAGGGAGATGGTATATCCTACACAGGAGATCCGGACCAATTCGGAGCAAGGGAGTTACAGGGAGATAAGAAACTAATATAAATTAGCAGCATGGGTGCCGCAAATGCAAATTGCAAAACCATTGCTACTTTCTGTCTATAATGAAAATATAGATACATCTCTATTTACGTTCTACCACAAATGCACTTTCTTTGCAGAGATTATGATGTTTTTGATAAATATTCTTCAGATTTAGATGCTGGTTCTAAAAACCAATAATTTCTTTGCAGTGATACTGAAAACATCGACTTTGATTTTAATATTGAAGTCGTATAAGTAGCCAAATATTAAGATTTTTTTAGATTTCAATGGGATCTCATGACAGACATTGTGGCGATGAAATCATATCAAAATTAAACTCTTTAAAAAAATCTGTTCTAAAATTACAGATAAATCAATTAACATACTTAAAACTGTATTTTCATTCGAACATGTAACTTTCTTTTTAACCGAGATCTGTTAAAAAGAGAAACCACGTTTGACAAAAATTAAGGATTTTATCTAACCAAAGTTATTAGTTTAAAGCTTATGATAATAAAATTAAAAAACGGGATCAAGTTTTGCAACACGAAGATAGTGCTTTAACTTGAAATCTAAGCAGTGTTTTATCTAAATCGGGTGATTATGGACGTAGATTAAATGACGCGTCGTTGTAAAGGCGAAGTTGCAAGGATAATAATTAATAATATCGATAAGTGAATGTAACTAGCGTACCATTTACAAGTGAATATAAATCAAACGATTATTAATATGACTTACAATGGCCAACTCAAACAACTGCTTTATTATTGTCAACAGGCCTAATAAACTCTCCATTTCTGTAAAATAAAGCTACCATTTCCCTTAAAAAAACCATTGGTTACATTAATTGGTGGTTTGTAAAAAACACATGTATCGTGGTCAATTTGCAAACAATTTAAAGAAGGAAGTAGACAAAGGTTTAACAAGATCGCGTGTTTATTGCGTTTTTAATTAGCGTCCCAGCAGGCGGGACTATGAAAAATGTCGTCAATATTATAAAGTCAATAAAATTGGGTTATTATTATGGAAAGGTAACATGTTTTTTGTTGTTTATAATAAAACCAAGTAGCCGATTCACGTCGGTCTATTTGCGATTAACACAAAAACTACTGAATTGATTTTCATTCTTCACGCCCATATCCCCGAAGAGGTAGGCAGAGGTACAACTAAGGCACCCACGACTAGCCGAAGACACTAAGTCCCACAATGTGATAGGTGGCAAGCCTATTGCCAACCGGGCACATTTCCAATCCCAACCAACATTTTTTTTTATTAGAAAATTGAAAACATTCAATTTTCTTTTTGTTGGCCGACCCGGGATTCGAACCCGTCCCGGGTTCATGCAGTCAAGTTCAACACCCGGACCGCTAGACCACAGAGGCGATAATTTTCATTCGGTTTTTAACAGTACACTGGTTTCCGAAGATTGTCCGCGATGGACTTCTAAACTACTTAACCGATTTCAATCAAATTTGCACACCATGTGCAGTTTGATCCAACTTGAAAGATAGGTTAGCTTACAGCTCAATATAAGATAAAGAAATTACCATCCGAGCGAAGCCGGATGAGGCAGCTAGTTTACTTATATTTTGAAATTGAAGCTCAAAAGGTAACGACCCTGATTACATTATTGGTCGATGGTTCCTTGTTAAAATATAGGAAATCTACTTTCTTGCTTTTTTCTATTTTAATGGTACTAAATTTGTAGTCATATTGTCCATGGTTTTAAGTGTTTTCTTTTTGGAAAATGACTGATGTGTTGCCAACTTCGCGGACCTTTTACAACTTCACCGGACTTTGTGGGAAGAGCAGAGTGCTCAGTTCGAGACATCACTATTTAAATGGATTGGATTGTACCTACAACGCCAGCAACAAGGGCTGTCTCCCGGGAGTTGATTACTGGTTAGATTTCATGCAGGAGTTGACGGGCACAAGAGAGATCTTCGTCGCCGAGACCAGCGGCGATGGTGTAGTGTAGTGTTTTGAGAGTTTGTGTTTGGGTTGGGACTTGCGTTTGCCGCAAGAGGGTTCAGAGGATCCGATAAGACGTGATGCCGATGGGGTCTTCTAAACTTGTTCACGTGTGGTGGCTACGTTTGCGGCCAGTGTGTAGTCGCACGTGGGTGCTACCAGCGGGTTCGGGTGGGCTTTACGTTTTAAGTTTTTTCTCTCTCTATCTTGCGTCTTCAACTATTGTCATACTCATATTCCGTCAATTAAACTGCAGCAATTTGACCGTTAAAACTTAACGACTTGCGCACTTTTTTTATTCGTTTTTTTATGACATAAGGCAGCGAACAAGCATACGTCCCTTTTAATGGTATGAGACCACCGTGGCCTTAACACCATAGCTGTTGTAGATGCGTCATCGTTCTATGGCGGGGGCTGTTAGGCCTATTACACAAGTATACCGACACCCAATTCTCCGGAGCACAACGACTGTGCCAGCATTTAACCTATGCATGCTTTTTACGAGTTGCCAGTCTGGAACATCGGCCAGATAGCCTATTTTAGACAAGGCACCCGAACCAACATGGGTAAAGACACAAAAAAGACATACCTACCCGGGATGATATTTTATGTTATTTTTATATTATACCTATATTGTTACAGTATTATCCGAAAGTGTTATCAAAGAAATAAGGATATCCGAAAGCGGGGTGTTAATAAAGTGGAGAAAGCTAGTCATATCTGCAAGGAACGTGACACTTGGCACTTAATTTTTTTTAATATATGTCATATTTTTATTTTGTAGTTTGGTAGTTTCGTTCATAACTTTGTAATATTGTAATCTGTATAATTCTAGACATTTAAGTGATACCTAGGTACGAAAATACCTCGAAATGACCTAACTCAGATGGAATTTCGCATTATTAGCAAGCAATATTAGAAAAATCGTTAAATCTGTCATCCGCTCTATATATTTCGGATTAGCATTTACATTTTTGGTCCTATCTAAATTTAGAGTGACCTTAAAATGAAACAGCAACAAAACGCTAAAGGAAGTTAAGGTACTGGATCTCATTTTTTTATTATGTACTTTTGAAACTGGTTTTCGGAATGTAAGTCACAAGTCACAACCCGGGAGTGCTGGCGGAATTGAAAACTTGTTGAATATTGTGTATTTATGATATTTGGATAATCTATTAATTACTAGCTGTGCCGGCGAAATTCGTTCATACAATAACATTACAAGAAAAAACAAGAATCAAATCGGTTGAATCCTTCGGAAGTTATGCACTTAGCAATACACTTAGCAATTATTTTTTATATTAAGTATATATTTTTATATGTGAAATATGTTGGAACGTTTACATTGTTACAGTAAGAAATTACCCATATCCTGAAAACAAGTCATTAATTTATCATTATTAACGTCTTATTTAATTAAAAATCTCGTGTCATAGTGTTTTATATCGCATTTCAACAGATTATATGTTTTTTAATTGTAGCTCAGATATTAGATTAAGGTCGTTTTCCGTATTCCAGACAGCTGTTGAACTAACACACGAGGCTTTGTAACCCTAGCCATTCTCCATGACAACAACATTTGCTGATTTGAAAGACAGCCTCATAAAATGACGAGTTTCATTTAAGTAAATCTCATGACATATGATAACCGGTGGAGTCACACCGGTTTATTGTTCAAAGATAAAATAACGAAACATTATTGCAAATCGCTAAATTATTCATTTACCTTGGCAATGGACTTGAAATTATACGTAGACTAGTTTAAAACATATGATTTAAATGTGTATAATAAAAAGGAAATATTTTGTTCCTAGTCAACACATGTTACTAGTTTTTGACCATGGCTTTGTCCGTGTATTTCAATTCCTTAGCGTTCTGGAAATACCTGTTGTACCGGAGTTTGGCCTATGTGCTATATAACTTACTTGTCCAGATTCTAGAAATATTTCAAGTTGAGGTAGATGTAAAAGGTTTTTCTATGTTATAAGAAAACGAACAAGCAAGCTGTACTTTGAATAGTAAATCGTCGCTTTTAGACATGATACCATAAATTTTACTGGTGGTGATCTTAAGGCCAGGATTTGAGACTTCTTGTGGTAGTAAATCGGATATGCTACTGAAATCTGTTAGCAGCAGGAATATAATAGGAATAGAAGCGGCCGCGATTCCAATCCGGTGGTAGTTTATAAAAATGTCGACGCGCACAAGTACCACTTGTATGGTCCACGTGAATAAAGATTCTCCTGATTCTGAGAATAGGAAGAGTTAGCAATGTTGCCTACATTGCTTTACAGTTAGGGTTGCCAACCGTCCTGCTATTTGCGGGATGTATCGTTTTCGGCTCTTTGCTGCTCGGAGCGTTTGCAGAAAGCAGAATATCCCGATTTTGTAATCATGTATGTACATACTATTTTGTGCTTCAAATTATAGAAATCTTAAGAAAAAATGCTTATTAAAAAGGTAATATCTAACTGTTTTAATTTAACTATGCGTTTTATTTACTTCTTATACTGATTAATAAATACAAAATCTCGTATTTGGATTTCAACCCTTGGCCCAAAATGTTTCTCACAAATTCGCACATTCGTCCTTTACAGCACTCTCCACCTGGTTATGATTGCTCTAGGAACCTCTCTCTCTGTCAGATCTCCACACCAACTACAAATAGATATGACGATAATAAGACCTTACAAGTTTCCATTTACGACCTTTTGTTAAAAATATGACAGCGAAAATTGCAATAATTTCAGTTAGCTCTACTTAGTACTGGATTATTGTTTTCGTTTTGTTCAAAAAAACTGGTTATTTTCAAGTACCCTTACGAAGGTCCTTATTACTGGTAATTTAATCGCTATTACACGTTTCATATTCCGTTTTTTTTACCGATTTAAAAAAGGAAGAGATTATCAATTCGTTTGTATGTTTAGTATAATGTAATTGTTTCATTTTAGTGTATATATTATACTAGCGGCCCGCCCCGGCTTCGCACGGGTTTAGTATATACCTACAAACCTTCCTCTTTAATCACTTTATCTATAGAAAAAATCGCAGGAAAATCCTTTGCGTAGTTTTAAAGATTTAAGCATACAAAGGGACAGAGGAAGCGACTTTATTTTATACTAGCAGTTTCACGCAGCTTCCCCTGTGTAACTTGGGTTTTACTGTACTGAGTTTGATGAAGCAAAGCCTATGTCACTTAGGGACAATGTAGCATTCTAAGGGTGAAACAATTGTAATTGGTCCAGTAGTTTCGGAGCCTATTCATTTCAAACAAACAAAAAATCAAACATTTCCTCTTTATAATATTAGTATAGACTAAGTGATGTATATAAACATAACATATCCATTACCGAACTGAATTGATACGATGATTTAAACGAATAAAACATAAAATATATATTTTTCCCGTGTTGCTCCGGGTCTGCTGAGTAGAATAGACCACCTGCCTATATGCCAGGCAGTTCGCAAGAGGCGGGCACTGATTAAAATATAGATGATCATTAACAATACCACTAATGGTAGAATGTGAGCAGCAACTTGCCCGGGTAGGGATCCACCGCCCTACCTTTTCCTGCCGCCAAAACCTCTTTGTCTTGTTGAATAAGAAGAAGGTTCCCAATTCTTCTGTATTTTTGTCTTATTGTATATGTATCTTGCCACAGGAAAAGACTAGTAGAATATTAGACTCTACCAACATCATCTCAGAACTTCCAAAATGAAAAATTTGAAGATTGTAAAAATTATAACTTATTTTGATACATGTATTCATAGTACAAAACAGTGATGAGCCAGATATTCGTATCTGAATCCGCGGATATCCAACAGAGAAAAAAGCTCCATATTCATAAGATATTTTGCCTGATCAATTCTCAATACATAGATAATTGAAATCCTATATATTATATGATTAGGTAGCAGTGAAAAATTGTTTACTATATGAACATTCATATAGCTAAATAGTTCCGAACTGTATAAACTTCTTTATATGCATTTTTAAAGCATTATTAAACAAAAACGTTATGTATGGTCTCTAGTGTATTTTTCCTAGGCCGTGCTTCCCCGAAGTGGTAGGTAAAGGTACAATCAGGGTTCCACCAACTAGCCGAAAACACTAAGACCCTGGATAATCTCCTGGCCTCAGGCAAAAGTAAGCTTAGCGGCTACCTTACCCTCCGAGCTGGAATACATCAACAGTAAGGACTGACACTATGACGGTAGGAATTGGTAAGTCGTGGTACCAATCCGGGCGAGTTGCTTCGAAACTCTACCACCTAGTAAGATGCTCACCTTTTACAAACCGCCTGGCACGAAGGCAGATGGTATATTCTGCAAAAAAATAGAAGAACGGATATAGTAGTAGTAAGACGTAGTAGGTTAATTATGTAATCATAACATTTCCCCAAACATCCAATCCCGGGCAACGTTGTGTATATTTGCACATATCCAGTCCAGTGACAATAAAAATAGAATAACATAAACAAAGCAATTCAAATTATGCCCCGTCTTTTACCCAAACCTTCCATTTGGTCAACGGTCAAAATGCTTTAACGGGTATTTTTGTTTTAGAGTTTGACATCGTCGCTGGTTGAGTATGGAAGTTAATATCTGTATCCGCTTCTGCGGATATAAGCATACCTACCATTAACGATCCGGCACATCACTACTAGTATAACTAAAAATAAAATATAACTTAATTTATTATAAATTATCATATTTAAAGTTCATGTAAATTTATCGAAATGTCGAGTTTGCAAACAAATCTAATCCTTGAACTTGACTTAAGTGGTGACATTGACTCACATCCAAGGTCGGTTTCAGCTAGCGATTGTCGTTTCTAGTATTTTAGCACATTTTATTAAGGACAGGATTCGGAATTATCTATTTTTGATTAAATTTTTTAAAACAACAAACATGCTTTGTTTTGTTTAGAAAAATATTCTTGAATAAATATCTACTCAAAACACGATACGTAACTTCAGCGGATTGTAAAAAATCCGAAAACAACAAAATTTTAACACTCTTTCATGTTTTATTTGTAATGTATGAAACTAAAAGTTACCAAAAATACAGAAAAAAACAAATTCAATGGTAATCTCGCTATTTTTTTTACTTTATTACAATTTTAATGTAACAATGCCGAACTGGTGGAGTGTCCCTGTGTCCCTATGTCCTTTGTATGCCTAAATCTTTAAAACTAAGCAACGGATTTTGATGCGGTTTTTTTATTAGATAAAGTGATTGAAGAGGAAGGTTTATATATATATTTCATAACAGTGCGAAGCTGGAGCGGGCCGCTAGTGTGTACATAAAAGAAAATTGTGTTATTATGTAACTCACAAACGGCTGAACTGATTTGGCTGAAAATTGATGGACATAGGTTATTTTTAAACCCGTACGACTAGAAAAAGCAACTAAACAACAAAAACAAACCAACGAAACGAGTTTAAGTGGAAGTGGAACGGTTCGCAGGAACAGCTAGTATAAAATAAAGAATTGTAAAATCAGCGACAGCATAGATGTTATCTAGTGATGTTTTAGAGCTCCTTGATTCTAGTTTTGATTATTTTTTTAAATCGGTTCTTGATTCGAGGAGACGCGTTTGTTTCCCAACAAGAAAGCCATATTATGTGTGACGAATATAGAGATCTGTTGTTGCAAGGAAGACTTTTTTTAGTACTAGTAGCATGAATGGAATGCTACTTCATACAAATGTAATATCCTTACTTTTGCATCATAGAAAACTGAGTAGGTGTTATGTAAACGATTGAAAAGAAACGAAAACGAGAGAATTTTCAAAAAATGATAACATTTAGTTACTCGGACTGGGATGGATCTTTGGGGTGGCCATTTGTTGGGTACTTATGTTAAGGCGCGTTAATGTACTCGTACGTTTAGACTTTTCAGTTCTAAAACTCAAATCTTTGTGCTAAGGTAGAGGGGAAATCTAAGTCCTACGTTTCCTTTTAAAAATATACCCTGGTTAGAATAAGCGACCAATGACATATTCAAGAATGTACGTATTTTTGACGCCCTCTTTTGTTGTCTTCCCTCTAACTCTGCGTTGCTCGGGTTTTATTCCCAACGAGCGCAAGTATTTGTGAAACGAACTTTAAAATGCTTTCACTTCTGGAAGTGGGTGTATAATAAATTTTGTTCTGGTATCTACATAATCATTTCTAGGAATTAGTACCCATCTTAAACTAACATCTATAACATAAGCATATGATTAGCTTATTTTAGGGTTAGATTCAATTTTTGTAATTTATTTCTTACTGGATCTGGATATTTTTATGTAAGTTTATGTTAGACGGTATCGCTGACTAATATTCAAGCTAGAAAATCGGTTACGTCAGAGTTTGATTAATTTGTGTGAAAAAAGTTACAAGGTTTTCTTAAACCGCTTGACACATTCGCGATTTATTCAGAATATTCTACACTGGTCCAGATAAATAAAACAAACGGCCAATGTCATATAACCAGGAAGTAATCGGCAGTTTTTATGAATTGCCCGTAAATAACACTCTCAAAATAAGTAACTTTTTGGTTTTACAACCAGCTGCGTCTTGAAAAACTTGATAGTGCTAAAAATGTAACGCGAGAGTAGGTATGTGGGGGCTTGGAATTCAGAGTAGGTAAACATGGAAAGGGCAAATGTGGATACAGGTTTATATTTACGAGGAGTTGCTCCAATTTATTTGCAATCCGTAGATATGTTTTGTCTGGCACGAGGCGGTTGCCGATGTAATTTGCTATATTATTTTGGAATTTCCGCATCAATATCAGATAAGTTGAATAAAATGTTATGTGTACAATAAAGGAATTATTAGATATTATAATACAATTAAGTACATAAAATATTTAAAAAAATGCATGTTAAATAATTTTGTCGGATGCGTTGTATTTTTCTTTTTAAGCGTTTCGTTTAATCCTAACGTGGGTTGTAAAAAATGTGTAATCCGCCATTTTGTTGCTGAGGCCATTTTGAACTGACACAAATACGTCTACTGATTTTGGTAATTTATAATAATATAAAATATACTGCTTACTTTCGATGATAATGCGTTATCATCGAAAATTAAAGTACCTTATATTTTAAATTGCAGCTTATTTGATTTAGGTTAACTGGTCCGAAAACTAGTTTCCAGAGTAACTCCACAATAACAAACGAACAGGTCAAATCCAATGGAAGCTGGCAATAACAGTGAATTTTATAGCTTTAGTACCTGGCAATAAAATAGTTTCCGCTTCTGCTTGTGCTCTATGATGAAACATGACATAAAAAAGTTGCACCATCGTTCTAAATTGGTGAAAAATTTATCACCTAGTTTTTCCATGATGCAATAATATATATAATAAATATAATATGCCTAAATAAATATAATATGCCTATAAGTATGGAGAATAGCTAATTAGAATAAAAACATAGTTTTCGGTTTGAAAGCTTCTTACTAATCCAAGTCAATCATGTTTTTTAAATATATCTTCAATGGAAAGATTAGGTACCTACATCTACAAATCAAATACAAGTTAGTTATAACTTGTTACCGATTTTATAAATATGTATTTTTTTAGTTTTTTCTTTGACACTTCGATTCTGAGCTTTTCTCTACCTTATATCTGATAGTCTGAAGGTCACAAAAATGATATAGGTAATAAGGATGATACAATTTTCTTGCTGACCTTTATGGGTTTTATATTTCAGCTTCAGAAAGAAACAAGTACAAAAATTGTCTATGAATAATAAAATAACTATTCCAGAGAATGTCTTAATTAGTACTTGATTAATGTGATGTGAATGTCCTTGTAATGAAAACAAATCATTTTAGATTACAGTTATTTACAACGGTTTCTTACGCAAAGACAGAATAAAAAAATCGGACACTATTAAAAAAGTAATAAAATAAGGAAAATCTAGGTAATTCTTGTTTATTTAATAGTTGAATGGTTGACACCAAAAGATTTAAAATATTAATATTTTTATTAATGGTGATAAAAGAATAAAAACCTGTTTAATATAATCAACTTAAATACGTTTCCATTGTAAACGTATTTAAAAGTATTGAAGTATTGTAAATTAGTAGGGCGCATTCAAAATATTCATATGATAACATTTTAGAAAGTAAATTATAGAATTTACTTTATGCATTTAAAATATGGAAAAATCGGCGACATAACAAATCTATTTATCTTTCTTTTCTTAGGTAAATAAAAACGCCAAATCATCTGAATATTATAGCGGAATTCGGTGATATGCTTGTACTCTTGGGAACATAGAGTAGGTACTTTTTATTTCGCTTACTCTAAAAGATTTCATAGAATAAGAGAAAACTACCAAATAATTCTTTAAAAATATATTTTCCCACGTTGGTCCGGGTCTCACTCGTTAGCAACAAGGCCACTGGTGGTAGACGTGCAACTAGTGCGGGCAGGGATCTACCGGCTTACCTATTATTGGCGCCTTAAGACAGTGTCATGTTCCGGTTCGAAAGGTTTGGTGGCCTATAGGTTAGCACAATTGACGTAACACCATAACCACAGAACAGCGATGCACCTACAATATCTATGGTGGCCAGAGGCCACGCTTATCTCTTATCATTAGGGGAAACCTGTGCTTCTTCGCTGTCTTGTCTTGTCTAAAATATAATATAAGTGCAATTAAATTAGAAAACATTTAGGCGCTATAAAACTGCAAGAAAACGCCACCAAATATTTCATCACCACTTACATGAACTATTTGAGAATTGTAGAAAGTTAGCTTTGACTTCATAAGATTCATACGTGAAGCAAAAACTTTGGACTCATATTTACGAAAATTGCTAGGACGGAGAAGTATAAAATTTGGCACATTTATAGTTTATGTGTAGGAGAAGTACAGAACGCTAACATTTTTCAATAATAATGCTTATAAAGTGCATTGAATCAATAAATTAAACATTACTCATACTTCCATACATTTGACACAAACAAACAAAAATATTGATAATAAAATAAAAAAAATAATTGATAAAATATCACAGATAGCGCAAACTATATGTATTCATAATGTTTGGAAACAATGTAACTGGTCTTAATAAATGAAGATGGCGTTCTTATTAAACAGATAATTAACAATAGAACCTTAACAATGTTTGAACATAATATTTTAATAATTTATATTAAATAACTTATAATAAATATCTATTATGGGCGACCACTAGCATTAATAACTACTCGACCCGGCGACATTGAATCGTTTAAATCAAAAGCTGCAATCATAATTGCGAATTCAGATTCTTTGGAGAATGTTTTAGAAATATTATATCAAATTTATCAGTTTTGCAGTTTTTTAATTAGTCCGTTCTCGATGGTTAGTCCTTAGGTTTATATTAGGTTGAGCGTAAGTAAGTAGGTAGGTCTATTGAACATTTTTTTTTTAAAACTTGGAATGATACTGAATTTTTATTACGAATTTACTTTTGTGATATACCTATATATATTTTATGAAAGGTGTATGTAGTAGTTTTAGTAAATATTTGAAACTACTTTAAATTAATAAGCTTTTTTTATGGTATTGGAAGACAAACAAGCAGACGGATTTCCTGATGGTAAGAAATTGTCGCCGCCTGGAGACACCAAAGGTGGTAATAGTGCGTTGCCAACCGAACTCCGATCCGGAACACGTCAACGGCAAACATTGGACGTTATGATGGCAGGAATAGGTAAGGCGGTGTTACCAATCCGTGCGATTCGCTGCGAACTCTACCACCTAGTAGGATGTCACGGTGTTAGGGACGGTAAGCTATGCTCGCCTCTTACGAGCTGCCTGACAGGAAGGCAGATGGTCTATTCTGCAAAGGAGCCCGCACTGACACGGGGAAAATGATATTAAGGATATTAAGCTTACAACGATACATAATTAAACTGCTTTGACTGTTATTTGTTCCTTTTTGTATTTCTGTTTCTAAAACAATGAAAGTGGCTGTACCTTACAACAACTATAAAACGAGTGTTATCAGTGAATTAAATTAACACAGAATGTGTGATAAACAGAGCGGATACCAATGTTATCACTAAAATTACAATAAAATGTAATTTTTATTACATTCGAAGACAAACAAGCAAACTGTATCAGTAGGCAATCAGTCAGATTGTCAGTAAGTAATATACATTGCTTGTAGACATCCACCATTTCTCCTTTCAGGGTCTCCTGTGTAAATTAGACCATCTGCCTTCCTGCCTGCCAGCTCAAATAGGTCATTAACAACAAGATCGCATAGGGTAAAGTAGCGAGATGCAACTTACGAATTCCCAATTTTTCCATATCCCGGATTCCAGTTCCAGATTCACCGCCGACTGGTTTTTATTTTCGTCAGGGATTAAAAAAATTTAAATACCTCTTTTGTCATTCAAATTATCGTCACGTTCATATCCCCAAACGAAAAAGCAAAGGTACAACCAGGGCATCCACGACTAGCCGAAGACACTATGTCCAACGTTATTGTTATTAGAAAATTGAAAATATACCTACATTTTCTAACAATTTAGACCACAAAGATGGCGTTCAGTTCCGTAAAAATCTAAAATATTACATTGTACGAATACAAATTGTTATGATACGGTGTCGACCCCAGCATTTGTGACTCGGTGAAATTGCAGGGTCAAGGAAAATGAACTAAACTTATAATTAATATTCATAGGCTGTCAACACAGGAACGCAGGTCTAGCGGTGCTTTAGACGTGTCGAATACATACAATTTTACCAACTTAATTGTACTTATTTATAAATACAATCAGTATTTGTAGCCCGAAAGGTTTGATAACTAAACAGTTTATTTTTACACAATCTTTACTACCCCTTTTGGACCCCGACGTCAAAAGAGTGTTATCAGTTTGATTTGTCTATGTATATGTGTGCTTGTCTGTGACATTATAGCTTTGAACAGGTGGACCGATTTCGATGTGGTTTTTCGTTTGAATGCTGATCTGTTCGAGTTGGTTTTTAGCTACATTTATCCGGTTAGGAATCCGTTGACTAATTTATTCGACCATAATGAAAGTGTCATGTTCCGGTAGTAGCAAATAGCCTTAAATAATTGGCATAGCACCGTGATCTTAGGACAGCTACGCACCTACAATATCCATGGTGTCTGCATACCACCTTCAGGCGAGCCGTGTGTTTGTTGTCTTAAAAAATGTTCACATTTAAATGATCATTTTTAGTGTCCTGTCCACTTCTTTCGTGTTCCTAACTCTACATATACGGTAAAGTTATCAAGACGAGCCCCCATCCACACTGTCAGTGAATGCCAAGGGCGTATTGACTGCGCAAATGAGATATAAACCCAATTAAAATAGTTGTCTCCGCGATCTATTAACATAAATACACTTAATCTGGAAAGATATTGCAGATGCCAGTAACAAATAAACGTAGGTACGAGTATAACAGTAAAAACGTGTAGCGAACGATACACTGACAGGTACTGCTTACTTGGAATTGATCTCAAAATGAGGAAATTCTTAATAATAGTACTGTTATTTATGGTTCTTATACTAGCAGCATGAAATGGTGATGCATTTACGTTTCTCACTTGCGTTAATATTTACCTAGTCTATTTTTAAATAAGTTTATAAAATTAAGTTGCAGTTATTCACTACGCTATTTCGTAAAAAGTAACGACGAGGATTGTTGAAAGCTCCAACTAAAATTACACTTAAACTTATCAGTTACCGTATTGCTGTAAAAAAATATCACGCCCATATCTCGGAAGACGTAAGCAGAGGCACAACCAGGGCACCCACGACTAGCCGATGACACTAAGTCCCACAATGTATGTGGCAAGCCTATCGACAACCGGGCATATATCCAATCCCGAGCAACATTTTTTCTTATTAGAAAATTGGAAAAAACATTTTATTTTGTTTGACCCAGGAATCGAAATTGGGACCTAATGCAGTCAAGACCAACATCTGGACCCCCAGACCACAGAATCTTACTCTAAAAAAATAAACACTCGTTGAACACATGTTTTACTAAACACTTCTTGAATTGGATTAACAACCAATATCGCGCTGTCACATCACCTATTTCGTTCTGGTAAGGCGGTTAACGTACTATTTTCTTCAATAAATTAAGAGCATTAAAACTGCAAAAAAATAATAATAGATAATAAAACATAAATAGTCTGTGATAGATACAGGTATTTGCTCAAATTGTATCTAGATAGTCTGTTACCTATTACTTAGAATTAGGGCTCTAGATAGACACATACAAAAAAATCGTGACATTTTGTATCAAACGTACAGAAGAGACACTTTATCAATCACACAGAAAAGACGAACGCGTAACGCGTAAGCCCCAGCTTAGGATCTCTTTCTTGAGTTTCAAGTAAGTATAACTTGCGCATATTGCCACTGGTGAATCTTAAAGTTATCGTTAATGTTTGCACATCGGCGTAATTGGATGGAAACGTGTATCTTAATAAAATTAAAGCATTTAAAAAACAACATAATAC
>NJDC01001619.1:15352-143821 GCA_002245475.1 Calephelis virginiensis
GGTAAATTTGATGCAAATTTCTATTTGACTAATGGCAAAATGCTAACGCGAATGCCAAAACCTAAAGAAAGAAAATATTAATCTGACGTAATGTCTCAAATGTTCCATCTCATTTATTTTTGTTTCAGCAAGGAAAATATAGCATACTCCTAAAATAAGTTTAGTTAGTGCACAGCAGAATTAGTACTAAATATCGGTTATAAAGTCTAACAGGCTTATTCATAAACGTTGTTTAACTTTTAATCACCAATTTAAATAATGTTTAAAATTTTTTTTATTCATAAACGCTATTTAGAGTTAATCATTTGTTTAAATATACTCTTAAACAACTGTCAATTTAAACAACCTCGGACCCTTGTTTAAAACCTTAATCAACAAAATGGCTGACTAAATTTTAAACAGCTGATTTTAAGTGCAATGACAAAATGCAACAAATAGCCATTTAATATGGCTTATTTGTAAATTCTTATGAATTTTCTATAATACACGCATTGAAATATTTTGATTTCGTTGAAGTTTGGAACAATATACATATTATTATAGTCCTATTATAATAATATGTTTTACTATGGAGATGGCCAATGACTCCTATGAAGAAACGAATAGTTTTCCAGAGCATTTTTTTATGATATTGGAAGCAAAAAAGTAGACAGATTTTCTGATGGTGAGAATTTCACGCCGCCTAGAGACACCAAAGGTGGCAATGGTGAGTTTCCAACCTGAGGCAGGGATGTTAAGCCCCGAGCAAAAGTAAGTTTACCGGCTACTTTATTATACGAATCGGAACAATTCAACAGCAAGCGCTGACGTTATGGCGGCAGGAATAGGTGAGGCGGTGGTAACCAATCCGGGTGAGTCGCTGCGAAACTCACCTCCTAGTCAGTTGTCACGTTACTAGTGACAGTAAGCCTATGCTCGCTTTTTACGCGCTGTCTAACAGAAAGGTAGATGGTCTATTCTACAAAGGAACTCGAAACAACACGGGGGAAAACATTACAGAAATGACATCATTTTATATTTAGCTTAGTAAAATAATGTAGATGCATTAAAAAACATTATTTTTGAAATGCAGTGTATCAGTTCAAACGTTTTGTGACTATGGTGCATCAACTTTTATTTACTCTAATAAATTTAATGTTATAGTAGTACAATACTAGAAGTACTGAACTTTGGCATCACATTTTTTTTAAAAAACGCCAACAAGTTACATAACCCAGGATCAGCCAGTGCCCAGCACATTAGAAGGTAGATAGTTATAGACAAGGAATATAAATACTCTTTAGCAAGAGGTTATAGATGTCCGACACCGAATTCAGAAACAACGATGTTGACAACGGATGACAATTGTTTAATTTACTTTTAGCAAAAGTAATACGCATACAACCACATTTCTACCAAAACCTACCAAGTTAAACAGTATTTAACTAAGCATTGTCAAAATGTACTTTTTGAGTAACACATTTTTAAACAATGTTTAAGGTTTAATCAAATGATTAGTTAAGCAATGTTTAGCAATGTTTTTATGAATAAGGCAGTAAAGGTTTTTCAAATTACCGTTCTGTCTGTATACTTGTAAATTCCCGATATTTACTTTTAATTGTGCTCCAAAACACTTTAGAAACAAATGTTCATAAAAGAACGGAAAATGTATTAAATGCATAATATAAGCAAAAATGTTACTTATATATAGTCTACGGTCCCAACTTAAGTCAACCTGCACGGAGCTGATGATAGGATGAAATATATTTTGTAATAAATTGAGTATATTAGAAAATATATAAAAAAATAAGAAGGCCTAAAAACGTCCTTAGCTATTATACTTATTGTTTTAATTTAAAAAAATCATCGAATATTTAAATATTAAGACACTAAGAAAATTTTATCATGTCCTCAAACATAAAACGTGTAAAATGTGCAGAAGGTTTTTACCTGTTTTTTATCAGGGTTGACAGGGATTTAAACAGGTGTGCCTGTGGCTAGTTACTTTTACTTGCTTGGATAATCGAAAACAATGTATATATCTGCTTAAGGGCGGTTTTATAGCGAACAAGTTGAGATTGTGGTTGGATGCAAAAAAATAGGAAAAATGAAAAATCATTAAAAAATTATAACAATATTCTATCCACGATTTTTCAAGTAATTGATTTTTAATATGATTTATAATACAGTATGTACATTTATTATGAAGTATTTATCATTCTATTATCGGCTCGGTGTAGGTCGATGTAGGTTTGAATCTTCTACCATAACTACAATATAGTTAATACAGAAATTAAATAGGTAAAAATCTTAATCAGAATGAACATAAGTACGTTTCACGCCCGTTGTTCTCAGAAGCAAAACTGCAAAAAAATAGCGTATTTTAAAATGGAAAAAACTTTTCGTATGTTTCTAAACTTCTAATTGATTGCACATATCGTGTACATTTCAAATTCAATGCAACGCAGCCTCCATTCAGAGGTCGGTCATACAGTCTGACAACAGTTCGGCGACATTTTATTTTCACACATAATCCCCGTATTCTATGATAAAATCACGAACTTGCTCTATTCATTCGTCGACGTTCTCGTTCGGAACAATGAAGACGACTGTATAGGTACTACCTACAGCTACATGCTACATGCTACATGCCTACAGCTACTGCACTATTCTCAATTTAATTATATTTGTTATTATACTTAAAACGATGATTAAGTGGACAATTTCAAAAGTTAAATCTAAAATTGATCGGTTCGCTTCAATTTGCAACACCCTTAAAGGTCCTTCAAACAACAAGTGGGAATAATTTGTAATACCTTTTTTGTGACATATTAAGCAATAAATGATTTGATAAATTTATTATCATTTAACATTAGTAAAGTAAGTGTTTTTTGAAGTGGAAACTTTTTAGCGGCGTTGCGCACTTTTTTGGATTGGGTAAAAACTTCTAAATTCGCGTCAGATCGTAAGTCGATGCAGGGCGCATGCGCGAATAAGACGGTGCGAGATCTAAAATAAAACGTAGATTCATTGCTGTTTTTGTGCAGATACGTATAATATCAACAGACATTGCTCTATTTGTTCCATCTTGAAAAAAAGCTTTATGTGTAGACGAGCTATGTTCGTTATTGATATGAATATAACATTTGTGCATAAATAATAATTTCATACTGATAATTAAAGCAATTCGTGCAAAATTATTCCCTAACCATTCCAAAATATCAAAAATGCACAACGTTAATAATATTCAAGTTCTCACTTCTGTCGTCAATAACGGAATGCGGGTTGCATTCCGTTATTGACGGCGTTTTTTTTTAAATTTTGATTAAAATATAATTTCATGGCGAATCATGCTAAAATACTGAATCGATTTTAATAAAATTTAAGATTTATTTGTATGGTTTTGGCAGGCTAAATGAATAAATTTCAATTTATATTATTTGGAAAATATGACATATTCACACGTGACGGAGAAATCGATTAACTCACACAAAAATAAGTCAAACATGCTACTCTGTCAAGAAAGTATAGGGAAAAGATCAATAAGACACAAACTGCTTCTTATTCATCCAAATTCATGTTATCACCTTCAAAATAATCTCCTTCAGAAACGACACATTTACGCTAATTCAGTCATCAAAATATTTTCAAATGCCTATTGCGGAATTGAGTTCAGCTCTTGCCATGTTTTTGTCCATTATGAAATTTGCAATACATACTAAATACAATATAACTAAAAACAGCACTGCTTTTAATGTAAAAAACAGATGCAACTCAAACTCCGCGCAAAATAGAAAACAGTTGTGCCAATCTAACATCAAAAAAAATTTGATTCACGAACCATAAACAAATACTTAATCCATTGCCGATACTTTTTTGACTGAATGTATATTTCAGTCTAGCGAAATTAAAAACAAAAAAAAACAGCGTCGTTAATAATGGTGGATATTGTTATCTCACTCCCTCTTTGCGGTTTCTCTTTTCCTCATAGACATTTATGTCCTTTGAACATGTAGTTCTCTTACTAGTCTGTGGTGCCTTTATAGACAGTTACTTTACTCTTTGGTCTGTGGTCATTTGGTGGGAAAGTTTGAATGTCATAACAGTGTGTTTTAGTTAGAAATTTAGAAATATTCATAAAATATTAGATTATTGAGCGTTTCGTGATTGTATGTTTTAAATAAATTTCAATAAATTTGTTTTTGTTGAAATGCCGCCAAAAAAAGGTTTAAGTATTTCGTGCGAAAATAAATCGAAATACGTAAATATCGAACGTGTCGACTGAACAAAGAAAAAAAAAAAGATTTATGGCAAAATTTCCATTGAATGAATCCTGGTAAGCAATAAATTGTATTAAATTTTTACGTTATAACTATAATGTAATGCAAAACACGCCATTTAGAATGAATTTTCTTGTTTCGTTTTGTTCAAAACATTATTTGTATTGAGTAGTAGTGATGTATGTCCATTATCGATAATCAATATTATACTCGTTACAAGTTTTTTTTTTTATTTAAAACATACATAATAAAGATATATTTTCCATTTTTGACACGCAGTAACCCACACTAAGTGTTGACTAGTGTTGTTGGCAGCGCTTCCTCTTCCATTTAAAAATTTTAAATTATTTTTACTTTACATAATTAAAATTAACTAATAAACGTGATAAAGTGTATGTGTGTGTGCTTGTGTGTGTTTTTGTGTTAACACATGCATCAGTTCACTATAATTTATCTTTACGAACTTTTACTTCGAGACAGACTTTTTAACCAATTCAAAATTATGCTTTTGATTTCTTTCGAGTTAAAAAAAATATGTCTAAACAGAATTGAATAAAAAGGATTGTAATGACGAATAAAGAATAAATGCTGATTTACTTTTTCATGAATTATTATTGAACTTCATTTATTTAGTCGTAGCAATTTATCGTAAAATATGTACTAACATGTTTTCAGATGCCGACAGTGGGTTAAGGCAGTGGGAAATAATGATTTATTATACGTTCCCATAGAAAAACTGCATTCATTAAAATATGTATGTGGCGCACACTTCGAAAGGAAAGACTTTAATGCGAATCAAAGTCGGCTGAAAATGTCTGCAGTACCAGCATTGAATTTGTGTACTTACCCGATTTCTGACGAGTTATTGTCAGAATTTCCATGTCACATCCATGATGAAATACAGTATGTGCCACGCCTTTATTTTAATCGTTTTACTCATATTTTAAAGCGGAAGGACCAAAATCTTTTGAAGGACCAAAACATCTTTAGAAAAATTCGATTTAATCACAAATTACAGTCATCATCCAGACGTTTGGTGGTCTATGTTGACATGAAAGGTATTTGAAAAAAAAACTTAGCAGTAGGTATATTAAACCGACTAAAATGTTTGAAATTAGTTATTTTATAAACCTAGTAATCTCTTGTGAGTGTATTATACAACGTTAAAATTTTGTCAACCATATTTTAAAAGAATAAACGAGATGGCAAATCCGCTAATTTTTTTTCATCAGATCCGCCCAATTAATGCTCTACCATCTGGTGATAGATTTTTGGAATACAGTGAAATATTATATTGTTTACTTTTCTATTCATATGGAAACTGAATAAATAAGAGCAGCGCCGAGAACTTGATATGGAAAGTGCTTTTAACAAAATTTAGTACAAACTGTAATAACAAAATGTTGTAGTTTGCATTTTTAAATTACTATTCATTTAGGAGTGTCTTCATCAGTATATCTTTATTTCGTTGTTAATATAAAAATATGCACGGTAAAGTCTTTTATTTTCCTTTTGTCCTTTTGCGTTCATATTAGTCCAACGTGGCAGTTGTTTACTATTTCTAATTTATTGATTTATTTTAATTTAATTAATTACTATCCAGTATACGTTGGATTTAAATGTGAATACTGATCTGATCTAATAGGGATAAAATAAATTTGTATTAGCTTAATTTATATATCCCACCTATGGCCTAAATTTTATCGATATCGATAAAAATGAATATATTGCCCAGCAGCTGTATTTTATCTGTGAGATTCGTACTTTCATCAAAACTGACATTTACGTGACGTTTCGTTGGTAACATAGTGCGATGTAAACTGATTGTTTTTTTAAAGTACTAAGTCCCGTCTCTTAAAACGTAGTGATTGTATTCTCTTTGGTATATTTAATCTCTGTAATTTAAATTTAAAAGCTAACTATACTCACTCGTTTGTTATACATGACTGTATGTATGGAGGTCTTGTTTTTGCCTTTTCCTGCTGTCAGAACGTCAGTGTTGGCCATTGTCCTGTTCTTATTGCCCGTGTGTATAATATCTGCTATACTATTTTACTCAAGTTGCTACCCTTTAATTGGCAAAAAAACAGCTAACATCTTTGGCGACACTTATTTTTACCATTAGGAAATCCGTCTGCCTGCCAATAACAAAAAAAAATCAAGACACTTATAGTCAAGGACCAACATTCAAACATAGGGTACCGTTTTTACATAAAGCTACCCCAATAAAAGTAGGATAAAAGTTTGCATAAAAAAATATTTTGCGCAGACATAGTCGCGGGTAAAGCTAACAGCGAAATAAACGTTACTGTCACGTTATAGAATTAATTTGAATTTATAAAATTTAATTAGCTGAAACTGTTCTTTAATTACGTAGTTAAGTTTCTTACAGTTGTTTCCATTTCAATTTTTGAAGTATTGATAGAGTAACTTCAATGGCCAAAAACCTTTGGAAATTCAAACTTTCATCAAACACAATTCGTAAGAAATAAAAACGTGAACGTATTGTTATAAACACGTTGCGAAACCTAACAACTGCACCTTCAAATGAATTTCACGATTTCTATTCTAACTACAGACTCTCGAGGATTTTTGTTTGTAAGTGCTAAACCCACGGAAAGACTATGCTACTTTATAGGAGAGACGATACGATATACATGGCTACGCATTTTTTGGTGTAGTATAGTTACCCAACATATTATCGTACAGATATCATTAGTATCAGAAGAACAAAAGGTGAACTTTTAAATTCTATTAGACAGTATTTACACCCGTTCCGTTAGAAGACGTACCTTCCCAAAAAATGGGACAAAATTGCTTATTATAATGTAAGTATTTGCTATTAATAATAAATAAATAAATAACCTAAACAAATTACACAACTTATTCTACTCCCAAAGTAAGAAAATTAAATTGTTGTGTTGTGTAAACGAAACTAATAAATAGATCTCTTTATATTATTATGATAGTAGGTATACCAAACGAATCCCCATTTCGCGTGCATTTGCTAATTTGCTATTTATTCTTTTTTGTTGGACTAGTTACTGTCAGAAGAAAGTTCACATGAAAAGAAAACCGGGAAAAATGTTATTTGTTATTTTCAAAAATGTTATTTTCAAACGATGCGAGTTCGCCGGGTCGGCTAGTACTTAAATAAATACTAGTACAAATTTAATGAAACACGTATAAAACAAACACAAATGCCTTGCCCCGTCGGGAATCGAGCCTCGCAATTGGTTGGAGAAGTTAGCCGTGTACGCTAACCCATCGGCCAACGACCATGTCAATAATAACAGGTATCTATAAAATATTACACAAAAATTTGAAACTGGCATCATTACCATAGCGTTTATAATTGTGATTTTTGCCACTTGGACATTTATTGTGTAATGTGTATCTGTGTTGCCAACCGTACGACTTAAATCGTGTTGTTTCGACTTTCGTACAGATTTACAATCTTAAATTAAATGTGTACCACTTTTATTGATGAAATACAATATTAGCAATATTCGTACAATCCTTTTAAAGAAAGAGTTGGCCTACTATGTATTACTGTATATGTACCATTCTCTAAATACGTTGTGTTTTTTAAAACCTCTGTTACATTTTATTTAGTTATTTAAATAAAAATAAAAGAAGTATTATCACCCCCGCATCTCTAAAGCGATAGGCAAGATCACCTACGACTAGCACAAGATATACAGAATGCGATAGGTATCAAATCTATATCTAAACATCATAAAAGTATAACCTATCAATGCAAACTATCTAAATAGAATTAACTCCATATATCCCTAAACAAACTGAGTTGTATGTTTCGAATGTTTGAGAAAGTGAAGACTGTGTCGATGTGAATCTTTGCAATTGTGTAGTGCCGACGACCGCGACGCGACGACATGAAAACAAAGCGCCATTGAGTAGATCTTATGATTTAATTAGGAGATAAATAGAGCAACTCTAATAGCCAAAAGAACTCTCATTTAATTCTGACCTATTTTTATTTAAGGAGTTCAATAAACTGCGTACGGATGTTATTGGTTTGTTAGTTGTTTTTTTTAGAAAATATTCTTTTCACTTATAAACATATGAAAATTTTCATATTTTTTTACGTTTAGACAGATGAACGTTTATTATGCGATCACGCGCAAACACTGTGAACAATCAAAGATTTCGATTCGGTACATGGTTGAAACCCCAAAAGGACCTCGCAAGAACTTGGGCAAAACTAGCAAATTCGTTGGCAACAGTTAGTTACAGTTACTTTGAAACCGTTGCCAAAAACACATGTAACAGTGTAGCAGTGTTTTGTTACTACATACAATAATTCATTTTTGAAGTGAAAACTTCTTTAGCGGCGTTGTGCACTTTTTTTGAAATGGGTAAAAACTTCTAAACTCGCGTCAGATCGTCACATCGAAAGTTCGTAAGACGGCGCAGGGCGCTTGCGCGAATGTTCGCGTTGTCATGTTTGTGTACTATCGTACAGAAACGTACACGTGCGCAATAAATTTCTAAGTACTATCATTTATGTGGTAGAATTGTATTCTACTTTGTATTTATGTGGTAGAATTGTATTCTACCACGTAAATGGTAGTACTTTCATACTGATAATTAAAGCAATTCGTGCAAAATTATTCCCTAACTACCTATTCCAAAATATCAAAAATGCACAACGTTAATATTCAAGTTTTCACTTCTGACGGCACTCCCAGAGTGCAACTCATCCTTTTTTTGTTCAAATCATATTGTATTTTGTTGAACGGCCACACTCAGAGACGTCCATAATCTTTAAATCAGTCAGTAAGGCAACATTTTTATACAAAGTTGTAACTTAAAGACAGATTAAATGTTAATTGACGTCTATGAGTGCGGCTGTAAGTGTATGGAATAACTTTGTTTTGGATCACATTTTCAATTTTTGTTTTCTATTTTTATCTCTAGATATTACAGTTGCTTACTACACATTAAATCAAAACTAAGATGAATAGCACGTATAGAAAACTAAGTTTAAAAATAAAATAGGGTCTGCGTGGTACTGAACATAGCTCTTGAATTTCGTCTCACAAAAGCACGTCAAACGTAATTTATTCCTCCAATAAATCCTCAGATAACTAACACGCTTGGTTTCCGATATTTCAACGTTTCTACTTTGAAGTTTAGAATTCTAGACTGTGTTTGAGATTATTTTACACAAGACTTAGATTTTACGTGTATGTACCAGCTGGCATTATCTGTACGTGCAAAAACATCTCTATATTCATTTTAGGGTTCCGTAGCCAAAAGCCTTATAGATTAATCCTGTCTGTCTATCTATCCATGTCTATCTGTCCATCCGTCCATATGTCACAGCCACTTTTTTCTAAAACTATAAGAGCTGTGCTATTGAAACTTGGTAAGTAGACGCATTCTGTAAACAGCATTAAGATGTTTACACAAACACATTTCCTAATATAAATTGTATTTAAATGTCTCAATAAAAATATGATATTATTACGGGCGTGTGTCACAGGCACTTTTTTCCGAAACTAGTAATAAGAGCTATACCGTTGAATCTCTGTAATTAGATGTATTCTGTGAACCGCATTAAGATTTTAACACAAAAAAGAAAAAAAACGATAAAATTTGAGGGGTTTTCATTTCATTTCATACTTAGAACTGAAACTAATTTTTTTTATAAATTTTTGAAGATCTATTAATAGATACCCCATTTATGAATAGGTCTTCAAAAATGACATTCAGGGTTTGTATCTTTTTTCTAAACTGAATATTTTGCACGAGGCGCGAGGCAATTCCTATGAGAAAATAAGAGGATGATAAAACTAAAAAAATATGAATAGGTACATTACATTGCAAACATTTACTGAAAATTGGTTTGAACGAGGTAAAGTACTCAGTTTTTTTACGTCATAAATCGTAAGCAGTAACCACTGTACATAATATTATGAAATCCAAAGCTTTATTTTTCACGTTACTTGCTAGTTGCTGCTACGGGAATCTTCACGGCCGAGTCCGACTTGTACTTGGCATACATTGACATTGTAAACATACGGTGGTGTTTTGTTATTTGCTACGGAAACTTTTTACCACAATCTAACCAAGCATCATAATCATTACGGATTATTATTTCCGAAAAAAAAACACGCTCATTTATAACAAGGCTGATTCTCCCTCATACCTTAGAAACAGAAAATTATTACAACAATAATTATATATATATATATATATGTCGAAGCGAAAAACACATCCTATCTACTGGCCGATACATGAGCCGCCGGGCGGGTAGCCCGGGAGCGTACAACTTGTGGGCGTTTGGCTACTAAAGAACTCAGAAATATCAGAACAAAGCCGTAACACGTGATTGTGAATTAACAATTACGATCTAGAATTATCTCTTTGCCATCATATGAGAGGGAGAGATCTATTACCAGTGGCGACCTCCGTACTAGACAGCGGTCCGAACACTGCAAGGCGTTCACAAAGAATGCCTCGCAAAGCATGCTCGCTTTGACTTATATAGCCGTACCAGCCGACAAAGAAGCTGATAAGACAACACCTGCAAGCGCACCTGATACTGCACGTGGTGTTTACTTGAAACCTTTGAATGCCAATCTATATTGCGCTAGTTGCTACGTCACAACTATACTTATAACCACAGTGTTTAAGCCACGCATACGACCTTGCGACATATATATATATATATATATATTTAATGTAGCACATACTGTACTTGCTATATCATTGTACAAGCAAGCGATGGGTTCTTTATTCATTGTGATAATTTGACTTTATTCTTTGTTAATTCATAACATTACTCATTGCAAATTAATATTTACAAACCAAGTTTTTTCATGATTTTTAACTGACAAAGAGGAGGGTATTATCTTTGGCGCCTCTATGTTTCTTCAATGTCCTACGATTTCTTCATCAATTATAAACTTATTCTAACTTTTTTTAAGCCCCGTTGGAAAAATATATTTGTTGTAAGTTTTACTTGACTCTATGTGTATGTCTGTGGCTTCAAACTCCTAGACGAATACTGATCTGGACGCGGTTTTTATGTTCGGAAGTTGACGTCATCGAGATGGTACCTAGCTACATTACCAACTAGTTTTGTTGGTGATTATTGAAATTTTACATTTATGTTAACAATGAAATTCTGGGGATTGTTCGTGAATAATCCAAATAGCAACTATTTAAAAAAAAAAACAAAAATTTCAGAGTCAAAAATTAACTTTTATAAAAGGCCTAAGTACCTACTTAATTACATACCTGGTAACTATTTAACTAACTAACCTATTGGCCAGAACTAACCTATTGACCAGAAAAAATATAAATATCGCCTCTGTGTGTAGCGGCACGGCGTCGGCCTTGAATTCTTGAGAGGTCCCGGGTTCGATCCTGGGACGGCAATAGAGAAATGGATAGTGTGTGTTTTTAATTTTGTTATAAAAATAACGTTGACCGGGATTGAATATGTGCCCGGTTGGCATGAAGATAATTTTTTTTTGACTTTTAAAAAAAATATAAAACATTATTGAAAATTTATTGAATGCAAAAATTCAAAGCTTCAACCCGTATTCTTTCTTTTTTAAACAATTAACAACTTTTAAAAATCTTTAATTTTGTTTATCGCAACCATAAAAGTTAGAGTAGTTAAGACACAAATAATGTTGGTCCCTATTCTGTAGTTGAAAAAAAAATGAGTAGGTAAGTACCTAACTTATTCCTTAATTACCACTCCAATTGGAAACAATCACTATCAATTTACGTTTAGATACCTACCTACCTACCTCCTAGCACAGCTCCTAGCTTTATTTATATACCTACATACTTGTGGCATGCTCTGAATAACTAATTGTAGGTTGTTTTTTTTAAACTTCCAAGTTTAATGTCAAAAAGAGCACTTTTTCTTAGTTTGGATAAGTAAGCTATGTAGGTATGTCTTTTCTTTGAAATAATTGAAAAGTATTTACAAAAAATCAGTGGTGTGTTATTGTAAGTATATCTTTTCTTAATAGGTTAACTTGACTACTTTTATCAAAGCAAAAAAATTGAGGATATATTATAACATACCTACTTAGTAGGTAGGTATGTATATAAATTAAATATGAGATATGTTCATAATAAAATACCTACCTAGGTACCTAACAGCTGACTAGTTCGTGCCTTTTCAGCTTTGAAATTCCTTCTAAAATCATCCGTAAATTAGCATTGATTGTTTTTAATTGGAGTGGTAGTAGGTAGGTACCTAGTTGAGGGACGTTTTACTCATTTTTTTGTCAACGAAAAAATAGTGACCAACGCTGTACTGGCTAGATACCTACCTAACTGTATAACTAAGGTACCTAGTATACCTACCTACTTTAAGTTTGTCTGCAGCCTAGCTTACATTTTTTTATACCTAAAATAAAAGTATTTCTTTAAATTAGTCAATATTATGTCTATTTGCTTGAATAAAAAAAATTCACCTCCAAGAAGAGGTTGCATCAACCCTCTAAGTAGTTAAGCAAATACCAAGCCTTTGTAGAATCTAAAAATAATCCTAAACCCATTTTTTATGCTGCTTTCCAAAATGATGCAGTACAGCCAATTTCGTGTCTAGGTAGGCATGTACTGGGCGCAAGATATGAAAAACGGATAAAAAAACTGCTCAAACTTTTACAAGTTCCCATCTACCTACCTACCTAATCCTACAAGATAAAGTAGGTTCATTTATGTATATTTAAAAATGAGTCGTTGATTAGGTACCAATTTTTATGTAACAAGGATTAAGTTACCTAGGTAGGGACATAGATAGGATTTTGTTAGTAAATCCCAGGTATAATTAGCCCCCGGAAAAAGACTCGTCAAACTTAATACTGTAACAACCCCCGTGTTATAAGTTTGAAGAGTCTGCATTTATGTCTGTATTTTGAACAGATGGACCGATTTCAATTGCGGATTTTTTGTAAGTAAGCTGACGCGATCGCAATGGTTATCACTGAGAACCGTCTCTATGGCATCAGCTTTAAGGCTTCTTAGCTACTTCAGATATAAGGTTTATCGGGAGTTATTTAAGACTATGTAGGTAGGTAATTCATGTCAATCTTACCTTGTGAATAGGAGTTCCCCAAAAGTCGTTGAGAAAGATGTTTGAGATTGGTGTCTGCGGTTTAAGGTCCCTGTTTTCTTTAATGGCACTGATATCATCAAAAACGAATCCACAATACAAACAGTTATGATATACTACTACGCAAGCCAGCACTAAAATAGCACCCAGACCTCTTCTTGGGGCTTCTGGGATACCTTCAGGTGCTGGGTTCGTTCCCGTCATACGTCTCCGACTTCGGCCAGTCCTAGTCCTAACAGCTGACACCACTCCTCCGAACCTACACACGCCACTAACACGGTCCATCGTGTATCCACCGTTAACCTGCCCGTATAAAACACTACACTAATAAGAAATAAAGATATATCTCATCTCAATACGATCCCGTTTTACTAGTAATGTCAACAGCCCAACCACTAATGTAAACAGGATCTATATTCTTACACAAAACGTTATACTGCGTTCGAAACCGTAAAATAGCACAACGACCCTAAATATTGTTAAAATACAATTTGTGTTTACGTTAACGCGAAGCACATGTCACATTTTTTTTAACAAAATCGTTTATTTTGACATTTAAGCAGGTGTCAATAACGAGAGCACTAACACACCTACTCGCAAGGCAGATTCGCCGACGACTGCCGAAATTCTCCGAGCGAATGCCGCGTCAAGTCACGTGACCAGTCGTTTTACTGCGGGTCGTTCAAATCCGCGCATGCGCGTCAATGACACTATGTGGCGGCAAAATAAAATAAATTGAAATCCTTATTCAAGTTCAACATTTCTATTAAATACCTACTTCAATTTTTTTTTCAACAAAATGATTTTAATACAAACAAATAGGTATCGAATACTACCTAAACAATGAAATTTAGACAGTTAGTAGTAGACAGAGTAGTAGTTAGACACACTACCTACTTCGAAATAGGTTTATCTACCTACCTAGGTACTGGGTTAGTACCTACCTATTTACCTATATGTATTTGAAAAAGATATATTTGTATTTTACCTACAACTGAGTTTTTTTAGTAGTTCGTGGCAGGTAATTCATAGGTACATATCCAGAACATACATATGCCTACCTAGGCAAAAAATTATACACATACTTTAAATATTAAAATGTATGGGACTTCATGTCTGTCGATGTCGGGCTGGTCGTGGCTTGTGGGTGCCCTGGTAATGCCTTTACCTAGCTCATTGGTAGTGAGTATCTGTAATAATACTTTTTTTATGATATTGGATGGAACAAGCAGACGGATTTTCTGATGGTAAGAAATTTACGCCGCCTAGTTTTGTTACTTAGGTAGGTACCTAGTTGTTGTTATTAGCCACTTTGGTGCCTCCAAAGCTGGTAATGGTGCGTTGCCAACCTGAGTTCAGGATGTTAGGCCTCTAGCAAAAGTAAGTTACTACCATATCCTCCTAACCGGAACACGTCAACGGCAAGCACTGACGTTATGGCATCGAAAATAGGCGTTGCGGTGGTACCAATCCGGGCAAATGGCTGCGAAACTCTACCACCTGTTATTTGGCTATCACTTTTTCGACATTTTTTTGTCTTGCTTGTTTGCCTTCCAATATCATAGAAACAATAGGTAGGTAAGTACCCACTTAGGAAGGAACCTATCGTAATTCTATGTAATTGTAAAAATAAATTAAACAGGCATTATTTTATTGTAGACAGCTTGATTAAGCTAACTGAGGACGGTCGAGCTAACATCCTGGGCGCATGTCCGCGGGGTAGCGGCGGGTGGGGTGCACGTTGATTACGACATTTTGGTTCGTGGGAGTTTAGACGGGTGGCCAGAACTCAGATCCAGTTATCGGCTTGCGCGTTCTATATTCATATTTCAACACCTCAAGCTTATCACAACGCGAACGTGCATTAGTTACCTATCAGCACGAAAGTTTCTTTAACTTAGCACAGAATACGTAATAGAAGGTAGGTAAGTACCTACTGACTAAATATGCTATTGTTATTCTTATTTATAAAGAACATCGATAACAAGCGGTCTGATATTTTAATATGAAAACTGTCTAGGTACCTACCTACCACTTACTTTTTTGATTGATTCTATTAGTTCTGATCAATCTTTTTTAAGGTATGAAAGGCAATCAAGAAGACAATTAATTTCATTAGTTAGAAATACACTTTAATGTTTTTAAGACTATGATATCTCCTAACATGGACGGGCGACCCGCAGTGCGGTACCTACGGGCAGAGGTGGGCAGCTGCTGCCTCGAGGGGAGCTCCTTAAAAGAGCGTTCTCATAGTACTGCAACTCTACATATTATGTCCAGCGTAGTCAAGAAATTGGTCAAAAAAAGGTGAAAAATAAAGTTTAAAAAATCTTGAAGAACCATGCAGAACATTTGTCAAGTAAAGATATTTCTGTCTATTATATTTTGGTTTAAATTATTATCTCACCCAGTAGGTACTTATGTGAGATACTCATAAGTCATTCGATAAAAACTATAATATAGTCTAGGATATTCTTAGTCTGTCTCCACTATACAGAATTCTGGTTACGCCTTTTTCTCCTATCTCTTAGTATTAGATATTCAACGAAATGAAATAATGTTCAATGAGTAACTCGTTTATTTGGTCAAGGATTTATAGCTATTATGTTTAAGAAAACACCATCACAAATTATGAGTTATTTTAAAGGGATATGAATAACCATAAAATGGCATCAGATTTTATGGTATTAAGTTAAGTAGTATTAAGTAGTGAGTTAAAATATCATGTACCAATAAATAGATAGATCACTTTTATATCTCAAAACAGTCCCAACGTAACCGTGACTTGTGGACACAATATGTACTGCTTATTGTCCAGCTATTTTTCTGAGTAAATCAAAATCAAAATGTAGCTATGTGTTTTCCAGTTAACGTGTTCGTCTGAGATTATGGTTAAAAAAATATAAAATCGTTAACTGAAGAGCTAATTGTAATAGCATGTTGTTTACTTTTATTGTTATGGAACTATATTATTCGTTTTAGACACGTTTGCTTTGAGATCATTATATTGATTCCAAAACATTTTCCTTATCAGATAATTTTCTTTAGGGATTGTTACCGATGTGTCAATTGCAAGAAGAACAATTTTATTGAACGATTTTTTAACGAGATCACTGGTATCTGATAGAAATAAAAGTAGTCCCATAATGCTCCTTTGCGATACTTCGGACTTATTTATATTAATTAAAAAAAAATTGACATAAAAACTCGTTTTTTCTAAGAATGGTCCTGCTTGCTACATTGTGTAAGAATATTTAATTTGTTTTTGTTTATTTTGTTAATATTTATCACATTTTTTTCATTTGCCTTTAACCATATTAATGATCAGCTTGACTGGTATACTAATAATATATAATTAAGATAATATTTTGTTTTATTTACATTTCAATTTGGTTTACCAATTTTTTTGGCAATTGTTTATATAGGACTATCTGATAGTACCTAAATAGGGTGTTGAACTCAACATGCGACCGTGACGACAACGGAGCATTCAACCTATTCAAATATTCAGAGAACTTTCAATGGCCCGTCATCATTTGTGTGCTATTTTTTTGTGTTTTAATTTTATATACAACTAGCTGCTACCCGCGGCTTCGCCCGCGTAGTCTATTTATTTAATATTTAACTCTCCAAAGCTACCCGTTGAAATTTTAAGATGAAAAACGACCTACGTCCTTCTTCAAACTTTAATCTATTTTTATTAAAATATCATCTAAAAAGTATTACACGATGATGTTCTGGAAAGAATAAATTTAGAAAGGAGTGCACTGAGCACAACCGTTCCATAAGGAGTCAACCACGTGCATACCACGCGTCTATGTCGCGCGGTCTTTAAACTATAGTGTTAACGTAGTGATTATATTCTATTTAATAGTGTTATTTTAAAACTGCGATATCTCCTAAGATAATTCGGAGAATCGGTTTACTGGTTTAGGCGTGAAAGCGTAACAGACAAACCGACAGACAGTCAGACGGAGTTTCTTTCGCATTTATAATATTAGTAGGGATAGTAGGGATTTTTAACCAATTTTGCTACTATGTGTATCATAATTTCTTTGTGTGTGTTTTCGGTAATGATAAACTGATGTACGTGGTTCATTGTTATGTACTTATGGTACTCGTAAAAATTACTGTAAAATATTTTTCCTACGCAAATTGTGCCACCCCTGTTACCCCTCATAGGAGTTGATTTTCAAAAAACGCTTAGATATGTATCTCATAATTTGTATTGCAGAGCATTATTTTAGTTTCACGCAAAATATTTCAATAGAATTAAATTTCCCATACAAACTTAGCCACCCCCTTGAACCCCTAATGGGGGTGAATTTCGAAAATTCCTGAAATACGTGTTTCATCATTTGTACTAAAAAGCACTAATTCAAAGTTTCATGCAAAAACGTGCAATAAAAATATTTTCTCATACAAACTTTGCCACCCCTTTTAACCCTTTTAGGGGTTGAATTTCCAAAAAATACTATGCCTATGTCCTTCTCATGAATGTAAACTATCTACATACCAAATTTCAGCAAAATTGGTTGGGTGGTTTAGGCGTGAAAAGGTAACAGACAGTCAGACAGACAGAAAGACAGAGCTACTTTCGCATTTATAATATTAGTGTGGATTCTGTACTCATCTTGTAATGGATGCAGTCATGCTTGCACCGTATCTGTCGTTTCATTCTGCAAGCGTGTTATCACGAATAACTCGCTTGGCGAATGAGTTCGTAATTCGTTGTCTTTTTCGACAACAGTGGGGCCTCTTTTCGCAAGTTGAACTTTCACCCAAAAAAAAACGGAGACACTCCTTGTTTGTATTATTATTGAGTTAGGTTTAGCGCAAATCAGTTAAAGTATTTGTCATGACTCATGAGGGCTGCCGTAATGTCACTGTAGATTCCAAAGTCGTTCCAAACGTGTCGTGCATTTATTTTGAAGATTTCCTTCGTTCAGCCAGTTATACCGTATACTATGATGATGGTTCAGGCTTGATAATTATAGTTTCAGATTAACCTTAACGCGTGGAGATCGTAGCCGTAAACTTACCTTCTTTCTTACTTCTCTTCCAGGCTGATGAAGTCTAATTCTGGTTAATACAGTCAAGGGATCTACCCTTGACTGTATCAACCAGACTTAGACTTCATCCAGCCATCCACTCAATCTCTCTTCTTCCTAGTTATGAACGATATACCCCCTTTTTAAGCCCACACAGCAATGCAGCCTCGTGAATTCCTAATGTCTAGTCTTCAAGTCAAGACATGAATGTACATGCGTTAATTTTCAAAATCGGTTCAAAAACGAGATAAAATCGATTAACAAACATAAAATATAATATAAAAGTCGAACACTTAGCCCTCTCCTTTTGTTTGAAGTTGTTTAACTCATTTGTTAGAAGATAACCTTTTTATGACAAATGTTTGTATTTTATGTATTCTTCAAAATAATAACCAAATGCTACCAATGTAAACAGTTTTTATTTAAGTGGTTTTTACAAAAACTGTTTTCGTAGCTAGCACTTTGAAACCTTTAAAATATATCAAATACTATTCGAAAATTGTTCAAGATTAAACTGGTCCAACGGATTCGAGTAGAGGTAAAAAAGTCTTGTCCCGGTTGGTTGTTGATTCATGAAGAACTTTTTTGGACTGGGTCCGGCAAAGGACATCGTGTGCAAGGATCCTGAGGGAACGATAATCCTAAAAAAGCGGGTTCCAGTGATTGATGAGGACAGAATGGAGCGCCGAATAAACAGAACCTTATGTCCTTGCAATAGACTCAGGTGTTTTCTTTATATTTACGTATTGCAATATTTCAGTGTTTGTTGCTTGTACTTGATTTTGTGTTAAACATTGTGACCTGTAGGGTTACTCTTGAACCTCGATTCATGCGATATTTAAAATTGGAATCGAGTATGTCATTTTAGATACTCTTTAACACAATACTGCCGAATTATTAACATTTCCAATTCGCTTGATATCGAGATTGAAAATTAACCCTACTAATAAGAAAACAGGTGCTAAATTTTATAAAATACGCCGCCCGGGAATAAGCAGCCGGGTTTCTTAATATAACAAACACAAGTTTACTCTGCAGCAAACCTGAGGCTCTTTCTTTCTTCTGTATTCTTCTGATATTGTATTCTTCTGTTCTTTACATTCTGATTTGGATTTGCCGATGTTAAGACAGCAGTCAAAGGTAAGCGGTGGACCTAATACAATCGAGAACTACTTTTATTTAGTTTCTTTTGTATGAAATTGAAGGGCAAACAAGCAGATGTAAGAGAGAGGCAGATGTAAGAAATTTACGCCGCCTACAGATACTAAAGTTGGCAACCTGAATCTGGGATGTTAGGCCTCGAATAAAAGTAAGTTTACTACGTGCTACCTTATCCTTCGAACCGGAACACGTCGACCACAAGCACTGACGGTTTAGCGGCAGGAACAGGAGAGGCGGTGGTACCAGTCCGAGCGAGTCGCTGCGAAACTCAGCCACCTAGTCAGATGTCTTTTTGTTAGTGACGGTTAGCATATGCTCGCGTAACGCGTAAACGCGTCCGGACCAACACGGGCAAACTTGGCTAATTGAAGTAATGAAACACTATCTATAAACTACGTAAGTTTTCCCTTAGCAGGAGATGGGATCGTCAAATTCCTAAAAGTAATCCATGAATGAAACATGTTGGCGCTAGGCTAATTCTAAAAGACCTAAATTTTCTCCAAAAACTCAATCGCATGACAGTCGACAGATAATTCGCGACGAGAACTGTAGGGTTACTCTTTAATCTCGATATCATTTGAATTGGAAATTGGAATCGTGTGTGTCACTTCAGGTACTTTTGAACACTGTACTAGCGGATTATTAGCATTTAGTTACAAATAAATTCAACGAATACGATAAAATAATTTTGTTGTTGACTATTAGCTAAATGTTGAAAATTTCTTTTTTGCCAGTATTGTGTTCAAGAGTAGGTACCTAAACTGACCTACTCGATTGCAATTTCCAGTATTGCACGAATCGAGTTTTGAGATTAGCCCTGTTGAACTATGAATTAATTATTCGTTGGCGTATCATTTCTGAAGGAGCATATCTACTTTGAACTTGATAAAGTAATGTTTGATGAATAACAAAATAAACATTTTGTGTATTATTAATATTTTATACAATTACTGATACAGAATACAATTTCATTAACTTGTTCAAAAAACTACGTCATCGACTACAACTTTTATATTTTTACTTTAATCGTTATTCTTAGCTACATTACGAACAGATGTCGGGCGTTACTGAAAATTTTTAATTTGATAATTATCTAATTCAGATTACGTTCTTGACTCTACCAGTAAAGTTGTAACACAACATAGAATTATAGGACAGTAAATGTGCTTATCTAGTAATATTGTTATACACATTATTATATTTCAAACAACTCTTCATACCCTTTTTTAAGTACATAGTACGTGCATTGCTGAGTGTAACATTTGCCGACACGAAAAGTCATAATGGCATTGAGCGTTGCAATAGCTAAAATGTATTTATTTAGTGGCCGAATTTGGAATATCACCTTCGGCGTTTAGTGGTAATATTAAATGCCTGTTAATTTACCTTAAATAAAGCAGCCGTACCATACGATATAAAGGGATACCGGTATTTAAGAGGTGCCCTAAAAATTTAATCAGTAATCCTTAATTAATTTTGAGAAAATTGTATGACAATACTTCATATTAGATTAGCCATTATTCTCAAATGTTTCTCGCTACGCTAGAAACTCGGTCGATAAGCCGCAAACTGACCAGTTACGCGAGACCTCCCACATTTCCCGGTTACCTTTGATCCTATGATAAAACGGAGGAATTGAACGCAACGACAGAAGTCAATTTATGATGGATCATAATAATTCAGTGGCAAGGCAATTTGCCTGTGGGGACCGTAATCGGACTTTACCGTTACAAATCCGTGTACGTTCGTGCAGAGTACACACTAGTCATTGGATATAGCTTTCTGCGGGATTCATATCTCCAACTCTATTTAACAATTTCATGGTTAACTGTGCAGCTTCAGAGTGATTTCATTTTAAAATCAGAATTTCAATAGGGTGACTGTCGAAAATGACAATCAAATTATACTCTTTCTCCGTCGGGGGCTAAAAATAAGTCAAGCGAAAGCCAAACTTACACAAATTAGCAAACTTCGTGTCGCTTGAAATTAATATCTACTAAAAGTTTGTGTGGATTTTTTTTATTGTTTAAGCGACATCCCGATTTTTGTACGAGAACCTTCTTCTGACTTTTACTAAAACAATTAAAAAAATAGCCAAATTAGTCCATCCGCTCAGGGGTGATGCGATGACCACGTGAAATGTGGATTAATTTATTTATATATCATATAGTTTTAAATAGACACAGATATTCAAGAAGGCTGTAGGTATTTGAGTTCAATAATTATTTTTTTACATATAATATCGAGCTACATGCTAAGCCTTTATTAGAGGTTTTTCTGAAAGTGGTGCCTTATGAAGATGAACTCGTCTATACACGGGGAACCAATGTAACTTGGTTGAAATGTCGAACCTTTGTTCCCAGATCATGAGTTTATTTTTTGTACTTAAAAAATAGTTGCAAGTAGATAGTACTTTTCATGCAAGCTAGATAATACCGCACCGCAAAAAAAAACACAATACCCACGTCTCCAAAAATAAAGTGAAAGACGTCAAGGAGTTTTAAAATTGAAGCGATCAACACGAGGATCGGAGGATTGAGGTTTGCATCCTCTTCTGATTTTATCCTAGAATAAAATGGGGAAATCCACTGTGTAAATTTTTGTATCAAGTCTTAAACAGCCAGAACAAAATCATGTCACGTCGTCCATCATTACGGAATCTGAAAACTTTACTATTACACAACAAAATGACATCTCCACATCAACTTTTCTAACTTCACTTCACTTAACTTTATTGTCCTTAAAGTTTAACTTCTCCCGCACGTGATAAACGTGGCAAAATTCTGAATTTCACTAGCTTAGGTACTACACTAACAGTAATGGCTTTAAAGTATTTTAAGACAAGTTAGGAATGACTACCACGTGAAGTACGTTATTTTTGTCATTATTCAATTTGTTACTTGAATTATTTTGCTAGTTCTAAGAATTTAGAACAAAATTGTAAAATATACATAACATTAAGTTAAAGAGTTAATTTTTTCGTCTTTTAAATATATGCTATTTTTTTTTAAAAAAAGGTGGTCGAATACGGATAAAAATTTCAAAAACGTAGTATGTCGATTAACTAATGATCACAATAAATTTATAGTTTAATGATTATGTCCTATGTATCAATATATTTTCCTATCCTCTGCTATAGTTATGATAGATACTTACTACAAGTTTCGTATATTATTTCTGCCACTATAACATGTTAATCAAAAAGTTTTGCAATTATGTAATGCGGTTGTTTTGTCCTGTATCCACGAGCCTGCGGAATCTTTATAACCTCAACTAAACTCTACACAATTAACTTCAACTACTCGCAAACGTTTTCTTGAAACAAGTGTCTAAAATTACTTCGAGTTTGATGTATTTGCGTTGCTCCTCTTGAGATAAATTTGCTCGAAAACTTGCTGAATGTGAAAAGTTTGGAGCTTACTTCAATCCATTACACGAATGAAATATTTCTTTGTTTTCTGACTTCGCAGCGGGACGTAGCCTTGCAAATTACAAGTCTATCATTAGTCAGGCGTTCGTGGGCGTCATTACGCAAATTCTGTACTACTGCCATGAATAACTCTTTGAAAATGGAGTCATTACTCAAATAAATGAAGTAGAGACAATATTTACATTACTTATTCTAGAGTATTTTAATATTAATGGAAATGGGTTAATTTAAACGCAGAATTGTAAAAGTCGATATTAATGTTGCTTTTTTGGTATGCTTTTTTGCAAAGCTTTTTTAAGAGTGTAAAAGATATCTTAATTAACCCTTAAAGCGTGTCTATAATACTTAAAATCATCTCGATCACGATATCATACAAATAGAAAACCTTAGCATCAAAATCGGCCTATCCATTCATAAGTTACGATGCCACACACACACACACACCCAAAATCCAAACACACACACACACACACACTCAGCCGAAGCCACGTCGTCCAGATTGTCTAGTCTAAGGACTCTTTGGTCCAGGGTACCAAGCTCTGTCCGAGTCCAGCTTAACATGCCATAGGCGTATAATAAACCAGGCATCACCCAACTGTTGAAAGCGCGAATCTTATCACTCCTTTACAAAAGGCTTTTCAACACTTGTCAGGCAACCGAAAAAACGTTCCATCACCAGCTGTTTAACGTTTACGTTTTGCGTTGTAAGTATCGGTTTTGGAGAGAAATCTGATAGATAATGTCTCTGAAAGTTATAAATAGTCGCTGTGTACAACCTTCCCCCTCTGCTCATGTACAACCGCACATTTATTTTCGCCAAACTTCATTCTAATGTCACTGATAAATGAAAGTGTTACATTAAGAAGTTTGTTTGACTTAAACAATCCATATACAAAAATGACAAATAGTCTCACCTCCTCTACGTAACTTTGAATCCCTTACTTTAAATAGATTTAAAGTTAGTTTTGTCTGGTTTTAAATAGATTTAAAGCCAGACAAAACCACAATGGACTCAAGCTAACTCCTTGGAAAATACCCCGCTCAATCCTTATGGGTTCGGAAGTGCAAAGGCTTCTTCTACCTGCTGGAAGACATAGAGCCGTTGGCACTGCCGCATACATGAAACCAGAAACGAGCTTAGTACTGTAGCAACTTTGTACAGTTCCAACACTCGTTGCAACCACGTATGCAATACCGAATCGTAAACCTTTTTATAGTCAATCTAGTTGGCGGAAAGGCCCTTCTGACTTCTGCGACCCTGTTGGTTAATAGCCATTTCTATGAGGAGTAGCTCCTTAGTATCACAAGACCCCAACCCTACATCCATTTTGATCAGGATCTAAAATATTATTTGCTTATAAGTTTATGCATATAAATCTTATTAAAATAATTTATGCGTATATTTCACTCCACGCGTTTAGCTTGTATGGGAAAAAGTAAAATGTTGTTTCTCCTTGTTAAATGCTAACAGTGTCCTACGTCCATCTCCTGGCTCAAAAGTTACCTACCTTCCCATAAATTTTTAGTCAAATCGATTAAGCCATTAATCTCAAATTAAAAGTTTTGTAACTAGCACGACTTCAGAATACAGAAGAAATTTTAATTTTAGCGCTTGCTCGTGATTGGTATCGATTTTTACAATAATCGAGGAATTAATAATGATAAGAAAATTTACAAAAACTTTAAATATGTACATACACACATATATATTTTTACTTTAAATATGCACAAATATAAATGTACTTAAATATATATGTGCATTTTTATTTTTTGTCAAAAAGAAAAGAAATAAGAAGTTCTTTCTGTTACAAATCGATAAAAATAAGATGGTAGTTAATTCAATCCGAGAAAGAGTGGAATTGATAGAAAGCATCGGTGTAACAATAAAAAGGCCTACTCTTTTGGTTCATTGATGTGGAATGATTGAGGGATGTAAAATAGACAAAACAGAAAAACGGATATAGGTACCGGTATAAATGGATGTAGGTACCCGGGGAGACCTAGGTTGACATTCCACGATCATATCGCTCGAGATTTATCCAAGGGTGGTGTTAAAAGTCTCTAAAACAGGCGTGTTTTTATGAAAAGAGTAATAAATGTGGAAGGAATCTAGAATAGTCTACAAGGATCGTAACATTAAGCACTCGACATTCTCTGCCGACCACGTAAGGGTATGTATGTATTTATTAGAACATCTCAAAAAATAAACAACATTTTAGTAAGCAACTTTTCGTAGTAAAGACGTTATGGTTGTTACCTACGCCCACAATATTTGTATGGTTGTTTCGTGTTGTTGAAAATTGTAACATAAAGCAACCTTAAACTAGCTCCGTAAAAACAAAGACGCCTAAATTGAACATTAGAATCGTTTTTCCATATTTTCACTGAAGTTTCCACCAGACCCATTTGGATAGCAATAAAATTAATTCCGCTAAGTCCCAGATAGGTATGAATGTGTTGCACTTGCTGCGGAGATTCCCCTGGGACCGAACATTCACGTAACAGACTTTTCTTACATTCGATGCAAAAGTTCTGAAGTTCTCCGGATCTTATCTTGCTAAACAGTTTAATTGTTCAGAAAGGTAATACGATAGATAAATTGCATGTGAAACTAATCAACTATATTGTTTTTATATATAATGATTAACATTTTTATTTAACTAGTAAGTATATAAATTAATGTTTTAAAACATTTCTGTATTACTTAGTGGTTTATGAAACATAAGGGTGCCTGGTTGGCCACTGGTTTGCCATCACATTGTGCTTTAGCTAATCGAGGGTGGCCACATTGTATTTGTCCCCTATCTCTTTGGGGATACGGGAGTAAAGAACTTTATGAAATGTTGCTTTTATCATATCTCATTCATACGTTATTATAATATGTTTTATTCTATACATTGCTTAATTAGCCTTATTTTACAAATATTATATTTCATATTTTTTGTAATTGTAACAAAACCACTAGACGAGTATGATATAAATAAGGTAACACATAACTTGAAGAATACTTGAGCAGGTGGCCATGACAATATATAAGAACAATAATTAAATTAAAGAATTTAGCCTAGTTGACATATAATTATTTACCATTTTAGGAAGGAAAATAACTTGATTGTTAAAAAAAACAAATGTCAACCCGTTATTTAAAATAGAAGACACTTGTGATATGAACAACTACATTTGAACGAATACGTCGCTGATATAGAACGAAGAGTGTGGGCAGGGAACAGTGTAAATGGAGCGTTAGAATAAAATAGAATAGAATAGAATAGAATATATTTTTATTCACATTCACCTTACAAGAGGCACTTGTGACGAGTCTATATAATACTAAAACTACCACCGGTTCGGAACGCGGCCACACACTGAGAAGAACCGGCAAGAAACTCAGCTAGCTGTCTTTTTTTCCCTTATTCTATACAAATTTACTAGTATTACACCACACGTTATTACTAGTAAGGTATTGATATGAGGAGCAATTAATCCAAGCATTCTTACAAATATTCAGCAACGTGTACCGTTTTTATACAAGTTAACTTTGACACATTTTTTAAATTTATTTAATGGCAGGACTTTTATAAAATCGGGAAGTTTATTGTAAAAGCGTGTAAATTGGCGCATGAAAGAATGACTAACTCTGTGGAGACGGGACACCACGTTGGGTAAGCTGTTTCAAATTGAGGTTTTGAGTCAAGGTGCTAGACTTGCTTCGCATAATTCTGTGCTTATCCTAAAGCTGTAGTATGGAAGCGAGATTTGAGTATGTCAGAAAAATCATGAAAGTAGGATAATTGTCATCGAAATGAGAACGAAAAATCTGTATTGTAATACTCGCTGACCGCTTTCGTAACAGTGAGATCCAAAAAAAAAAGAGAGAGGTTTAAAGAAAGTGTTGTTTTTAAGATAAGAATGGGCAAGCTCTGCTGCAAAAAAGCAAATATATTATGGGAATGTGGATGGATGTATGTACCTACCCAGGGAGACCTATGACGATATTCTACGATCAAATTGCTCCCGTATTATCCAAGGGAAGTGTCAAGAGTCTCCGAAACTGGCAACACATACAAACATTTGTATGAAAAGGTTGATGAATGTTGTGGAAGACAAAAAAGTCTGCGGCTCGTGAGATTTGGCACTCGATACTCTCTTCATCGCTTACGACTTAGGAATTGTCCTTAAGATACGTGTGTATGTAATTGGAATCTTTACAGTTTAAAAGAAGTGTACGAGCGATATGTATTCTTTATGTACTCTTATATATGTAAGTTTTAAGTCATTTGAAATTTTACATTTACCTTGCTTATATATCTTGGCTCAATGTGTGTTTGTGACATTTTAGAAATAGTGAGAAACACCGTGTGCCTAACTAAAAGTCAATATTTACAAAAATAATGCATATAAGTACATGTCGTAGTGAACAGACACATATACGGGAGGAACAGGAGCCACTGGGCTATTAGACCAAAGACTTGTGAGTGTTGGCAGTTACTCCGTAGCCTAGATAGAACAGCCTACATAGAAACAAGTAAAAAACTCATCAACACAATAAGCAACATAGTAGCTGCTTAACCACTCCACTGTATACAAACATCACCGAACTTTCGCAAAAACTGCTACAGCGTACGCACATCCTGTTACTAAACAAACGTTAGTAGTGGCAGATAGGTCCTGGTTGCCTGAGAGTTTGTTTTACCTTTTCTTCTCCGGACTGGACATGGTTAAATTTATTAACATTTAAATATTGTTTTCTATTAATAATCGAGTTTGTAACGAATATAAAAAATTAACATTAAAATATAAAGTAAAGTAAAGTATGTTCACGCCCATATCCCCGAACAGGTAGACAGAGGCACAACCAGGGCACCCACGACTAGCCGAAGATACTAAGTCCCACAATGTGATAGGTGGCAAGCCTATCGTCAACCGGGCACATATCCTATCCCGGGCAACTTTTTTTTAAATAGAAAATTGGAAAAACCCAATTTTCTTTTTGTTGCTCGACCCGTTAATCGAACCTTGGACCTCATGCAGTCAAGTCCGACAACAGAACCGCTAGACCACAGAGGCGATCATTAAAATATAAGCAAATAAATAATTGATTTTTTTTTATAAATGTTAAAATATTAGCAAATGCTTAAATAACTTGGTAACATCTTTCTAACTCACGTATTTTTGCAAATAAATATTTTTCATTTCATTTCCATAGAAAAACATAAACTTTATAGAACTTCGCTGACAACAGCGTTGCTGACCGCGCACCAGTGTAGGCCAAAAGTGGAGCTACTCTAAGCTGGTTTTTATGATAATGCGGCTAGCAATACAGTCCGTTTAATGTGTACATGTCGTCTTGAACCGTTGACTTTTACACAAAAGCTCTTTAACCTCTTTTTTAAACACATAAAATAAGACTGATTAAAGCATATGCAACCGACTAGACATTCCATGGTTCGTCATGTGGGATGATTCGCTATGTGGAGGCAAGTTTTAGGATATCAATAGTATTTTTACATAATTGTGTCTCAGTGTCTTCTAATACGAACTATTAGGAGTAAGCTTATTGTCAGCTTTGTTGGTTCTTGCACTGCCGCGTAGCAACGTAGTTATTAAAAAAATCATGTAAGAATAATAGCATTTTAGAATATTCAGTTTTGATTGTGGATTGAGTGCAGTTATTTATATAATAAAATAAGCATCATTTTCCCAGTTTCATACGAGGCCATATTAATAAAGGAATACAAAAAATTTAACAGTATTCACACAAATCATACGCTCTATTTTAGAATCCTTTAGCGACGGTATAACAGATTGCAAGTGACATGGATGGTGATTAGAAGATACATAAAGATTTTGTCTGTGTGTAGGTTTTCTATAAACACTTTGAGCCAAGGTCCAGTCTCATTTTACCTTAGCTTCACATCCAGGAAAGACAATGTTCTTCCAGACTGTATTTCATACGTTAACTGAATCATAGGGTGAATGGAATTTAGATGCCCTATATACCATTTCCATACTCGATTAAGTTACACTTTTTCAAAATATTCCATTCTGAGATTAGCTAGCACCGGACTTCCCATAACGAAAAATAATCTAGAGGTATAGATGGTTTAGGAAAAGGAAATAATTACTTTCTCAGTAGTTCTAAAGTAGAACAACATATTTTTCTAACAAACTATTATACTTTAATTTGCTTTTCACAACTTCTTAGCAATCCTTAATAGGAACGTTGGTGAAAAAGCGATGCCACATCAAAACTAACCATATTTCATTTGGTTTCAATTTAACGACCTCTCTGATTTTGATAAAATGTCAAGAATCCTTTAAATATGTCAGTGTCTTACCCACCAACGGTTGCAACACTGACGCAACGTGCATGGCCAAATCATAGGTCAAAGTGTTTATGCAGAAACCAGTATTTATCCATAGTAAAAATGTCGTATGCCCTTGCACAAGAGAGCGTATCCGACGAGCTACCCTGGTCGAAGGGTTATATGTGACAGGCTTGTAGACAGATCTGTCACAAAATATTCCATTAATTTTTCTGGCATATTCAAATGTGTTTATTACAATGGTAGGGTTTCCTTTATCAGCTTAAAGCACAAAAATGTCTTCATTGTTTTGAAGATCCTTTAACGCCTGTCGCTCCTGTGTAGTGACGTTACTAATCGGTATTTTAGAGTTATGTAGAACAACAGCGACATCTTGTTGCAGCGCGTCTGCATCACTAGGTAAGGTTATTACATAACATTTCCTCCTCAAAAATACTGATTATATTCAAATGTGGAATATGCTTATGTGTAATTGCAAAATTCATCCCTTTGGTCTTTCTTTCTTTCTTTCAATGCTCGTCGTCGTCCAGCAAATACAAGGAAGTTAATATATACGTTAAGACCCGATATAAATGTAATAATTAGTCAATAAAAAGTTCCCGTTTGACTGTTGACGTTGCCCCTTGCCCCCTATCTCATTGTGGGACTTAGTAGGTAGATAGGTAACTTTTTCCAGTCATGGGTACCATGTGTAAGCGTATTTGTCAAATGTGTAAGCTTAGCTGTCAGCAGTGTATGTGGTCAATAGTGTAAATAAACTTTTTACAATATTTATTTTATCAAATATAATTTTAGTCTAGTCAAACAGCTTGTTAAAAATGTAAGTAATGTTTAAAAGCAATAAATATTAAAATATTTCACTACAAATTTAATATTAGTTTATCATAAATCAATCATAATTTTTGTTTATTTTGTCAAATATGATTTTGTTATTATAAAACAGTATGTTAAAAATATCACATACTTGTAAAAGCAGTAAATAAAATATTTGTTCACTCTCGTACGCGGACATTAATTAATTTATTGTAACAGTCCCTGACTTGAATGTTTTCAAAAATGTATAAAACCGACGTCAACGTGACGAGAAGGAACAGTCTTAGTGTTAGAACGTTTCGGAACTTACCTCTGCAAGAGTGATAGTTGGTGATAGTGTATTAGAGAATTATAAAAGTACTAGCTGCCTGATCCGGCTTCGCTCGGATGGTAAATTTTTTATCATAAATTGAGATGTAAACTATTTTATCTTTCAAGTTGGATCAAACTGCACATGGTGTGCAAATAAGATTGAAAACGGTTAAGTAGTTTAGAAGTCCATCGCGGACAAACAACGTGACACGTAATTTATATATATTAAGATATCAGTGTCGTTTTGTTTAAAACATGATTGTACCTTTGCCTATTTTTGACGTGAAGATCTCTCTGCCATGCAGCTCGTAAGAGGCAAGCAGTGTTTGAAATATAGGTCATCACTTTCAAGACCACTAGTGGTAAAGTGCTGTGAAGTAACTTACCCGGGTAGGGATCAACAGTCTTATCTATTCCTACCGCCATAATGGCTCTGTCATATTCCGGAGCCCTACTCTCCGGTAGACTTGCATAATAGTCCTGACATCCCGACCACAGGAAAGCGACGAATCTGTAACATGTATGGTGTCTATAGGTCACGGTTATCTGTTACCGTTAGGACAGCCGTTTGCTTGTTCGCTGACCTCCATATCCAAAAATTTTCGTAACTTTTAAGATCTTAAGAATATAGTGTCGTTATTAGGATTTTTATCACTAGTAGTTGTGTTCGAGTTCATATTTATTTTGAAACTAGACGGTGATCACCGTGCAGAAAATGATGTGGAAGTCACATTTACATCAACAATTTGTAAACTCCCTTTTGGAAAATCACCTGATTGCTCAGTTTATAATTATACTGAAAAATTTTATTCTAAGGGCAATACGTCTGTTTTCTTTTTTTTGGAGTAGCAGTTTTAAAAAGACGCAATTTTGTCGTATTTATTAAATTTCATATACTGGTCGTTGATTAAAATTAGTCAATGTTGGTGGCATTTTATACAATTTCCTTGATTATGGAGACTCTGAAATGACTTTCTGTGACGAATTATGGCTGATTGTGAATAACTTGAGCCCGATTTGGGTTAATCGGGTAACTCGGTACAAACTTAAATATGACTACTGACTGATGCTAACGTCCATGTCTAAAAGGAAAAACTGGCTTTGGCCTGGTTTTTTTAAGATATTGGAAGGTAAACAAGCCGACGGATTACCTGGTGGTAAGAAATTAACGTCCTCTTGAGGTGATGATGTTGCGTTGCCGTCCTGAGGCCGGGATGTTAGGCCTCGAGCAAAACTAAGAACTCAGAACTCCGAACCGGAATACATCAACGACAAGTACTGACGTTATGGCGGCAGGAATAGGCAAGGCGGTGGTACCAATTCGTGCGAGTCGCTGCGAAACTCTACCACCTAGAGTTGTAGGATGTTGTATTTGTAATACTGAAAATGAACGTATGTAGACATTCCTCACCCCGTACAACACCCTTGTAGAATCAGTAACCAATCAATTCCCAAACGAATATGACTTAGGAACCTTCAATAAATGAATACACTCGTTCCTTAAAGGTCGCCAACGCGTCTGTGATATTCCTGGTATTGCGGATGTCCGTGGGCGGCGGTGATCACGAGGATAATGTAGTGAAAATGCTGTGTCAATATAATAAAAGAGTACATACCTTTACAGAATTATATGGTTTTGTATTTGAATCTCCGAATACAGCGAATTTTGCTTAAAACACATGGAACGTCCCCGTTTTTATACGTCAAATCAATCAATCCATCTTGGGTACAGTAATGAAATATAATGTGTTCAAAGTAATATGAATAGCAGTTTATTTAATAATCCGGCCATCAATCACAGCAGACGGCGTGTATCTTGAACATTGGCGACAGATCGTAGCTCCGCACACAAATACATAGAGATTCATTTAATCTTGCTTCTTTGCTGTGATGTACAGGGAGTTAGGAAAAAATTCAAGAAGTATTTTTTTATACAAGACATATTATTTTCTTCGTCATAGTTGGTAATATGTCCAATTTAATTAGTCCTATTGGAACTAGCCTATTTTCGAGCACCAAGTAACATGATTTGTTGTATCAGCTAGTGCGTGATGTTTGCACTGTTCGGTTTTAACGGTTAAAACAATACTCTTACATTTTTTATTTTTTAAGAAACTTTTCCTGACAATACAAAAAAAGGAATAATCGAAATAGAATCATCTTTTTACGCGTGATGCAATGACCAAGGAAAATAGAGATTCATATACATATATAAATATGTGAAATGGACATTTAAGTATATTATATGTTCTTAACGTATAAGTATATTTAGAATTTTGTATAAAGAGTGCAGATACAGTTAATAAACGGTTTTGTAATAATAAAAAATATTGGAATATGTTACAGTGATTTAACCCCTAACAATTTTCTTGACAATTTCATCGAAAATCAATCACAAATCACGTCCATTAATAATTAATAATCCTAAAATTATATAAGAATCAATAACTCTTACCGACAAAGTCTACTTGACGTAATGTAGCTAAGAAATACCTCGATCACGTCAGCTTTCAAACAAAAAATCGGCATTGAAATCGGTCCATCCGTTCAAAAGTTATGATGTCACAAACAACACACAAACACATCAAACTTACAACTCTACTTCTTTTCCGTCGGGGGTTAAAAACGGAATGAGACAATTAATGGTTGTCCAAGCAAATATTCGAGTTAGAGCTAGACAAAAAAAGGCTGCCATGTATCTTGTTAATTTAACAAGGTTTCTATTGTGAAACTTATTACAAATAAACACATAGAGAAAACATGCAGGAGAAATCATGGTCTAGAGCTAGTTTCCAATACAATTTTAGTGTTGATACTTGTATTATTTTCAATAATGCTATTGATAGTTTGATTTACGCGGAGTGGCTCTGCGATTGACAAGGACGCGTGTCTATTAATAAACGTCAGGAGCAGGCGGACCTCCGTCCTGTCTAGTGTCTGCTAATGCTGGGTATTGTTGTCGCCTACGAATCGTTGATTACAATTATCTCTCGCAATATTACCGCTTATTAATTATTGTTAGAAAAGAGTAATAAGCGTAGAGCTTTCTGAGGGCTGCGAATGACAGCCGCATGTGCCTATTCACAAGTGTTCAATTATACTGCTAAGACTAGCTCTGCCTTCGAGTCCATTTGCGTAAAATTTTTACATAGGTGTTAAAAAACTATTCCGTACTTACTGCCTGTTTTGTATCATAAGATAGCGAACAAGCACATGACTCTCTCATGATAAGAGATAACTGTGGCCTCTAGCCACCAAAAACGCTATAAGTGCGTCGCTGGCGAGGTGTTAGGTCGATTGTGAAACGCAACCGGTTACCTTACTTTTGGGACCGGAAAATGACAATGTCATTGGGGTGGCAGGAATAGGTGTGGCAGTAGATGCCTAACCAGGCGAGTAGTGGTTTTGTTGGTGATGACCCATTTAGTCTTTACTCGCCTCAGGTCAAGGCTCGCCATTATTATATTCTGTGTTTGGAAGTGGTGAGGCCGATAGACTTACCATAACATGAAACACACTATTACTATCTGCGGTGTCTGTACTCGACGAATGTCTAATGGTCAGGAGAGCCGATTTCGTGTTCACTATTTTATGAGAAAAAACATTTTGTGTCACACATTTATTGACGCTTCCGCTTTTTCGCTTGATTTTTAAAATAACTTCTTTTTAATTTCAAAATTAGACTAACTTTAGATTAACTTTTTGACTAACAAACGGTTCTTATGCGTACCTTTGCCACTACTACAGAAGTACCTACAGCAATAATGGTAAGATTTAAATTTTCGTTAATCACAGACTACACCTAACGTAAAGTAGATAAGAACAAACTTGACCAGCTTGGTCAGCTTAAAAACAAAAATCCAAACCGAAATGGGATATAAAATTATTTGATAGAACGTACTACTGAGGCTATTCCATCACCAAGGTGAAAAATCATATTTTTTTGTGTATTTATAGCACATACTAAATGAAAGAAAATAAAATGGAGAAAATACTATATTTTTGTGTACTTATAACACATACTAAAACAAAGACAATAAAACGGAGAATAATACTCAATTTTTCTCTACACATATCACATACTTATTAAAGTCCAAGCTATTTACTATTGCATTATTACATTTTTATTACATATTTTTATTATATTTAGTTTTACTACACTAAAATTGTCTGAAATGCCATCAACAAGCTAAATTGCTTGCAGCAGCGTAATGAGTACAGTTCATAAATGACAAAGAAATCAATTAACATACCTATTAATTGTAGCAACAATTCAGCCAATTCCAAAAAAGTATTTTGACTAAAGTGTTGACACAATGCTTTTCGCAGTGTGCGCTAACGTAGACAATGTAATGGACACAGAACAGCTTTTTAACTTGAAAGAAACGATATACCTATAACATAAACAATCAACCTGCACACATGCAAGTAATCGTGTATGATAGCAAACAAACGCGCAGGTTTTTAAGCAAATAGGAAGCCTAAAGGAAGGATAAATTAAATAAGACCATCTAAAACTAGGACTATAAATTTAAGACTATCAAAATGGTATCCAGCGTATTCTTAATATGTTTGTGTGGCGGATATTTGGCCAACCTTGCCATCCCAGACGTATTCATTGGAAGTGGTCGAGGAGTAAGTCAGGGACGGGAAAGTTTTGATTTAGTGCTTATAGCTGTCGCAGCCTGGAGAGCCCTCTTTAAAGTTGAAGCCATGTAATAGAATGAAAGTGCTCGAACAATGCTCGCATTTAAGCATTCAAGAGATCGATAGAGCAAAGGCGAAGTTCGAAGATACAAGCACTTTTTTGATGCAGAAATATTAATTTTAGTAAAACGATTTTTCTACAATATTTTTTATACATACTGTAAGTAAATTTAAGTATGTCTTTACTGTCTCTGATTAATATTAAGGTAACTGAATATATAAAAAAACATTAAACTTATTCCTATATTTTTTTATGTGATAGTTCAGCGAACAAGCTAACGAGTCTCCGGATGGGAAGAGACAACCGTGGCCAGTTGACACCATAAATGTTATCCTGTGGATGGGATATTAGGCTTATTGTTCAAGTCTACTACCGGCTGACCTACCCTCCGGACCGGAACATGATAGAGTCATTATGGCGGCAGGAATAAATAAGGCGGTGGATCCAGTAGTATTGTTGCTAATGGCAATTGAATTAGTACTCGCCTCTTACAAACTGCAGCGGACCCGGACCAACACGGGGAAAATATTATAAAATAAAACATTACATTATCATTTTTTGTGTATTTATAACACATACCTACTAAAAAAAAGAAAATAAGCCATATATATTAATTTAAATGAATGTCGTCATTACGAAGTATGTTTGGGTTTTTATGAGTTAATTATTTGAAGCTAAAATGCAAAAAAAATAACGTCCGATTTCTATAATAAGTCATCTGAGTAGACAAATAAAGCGTATTTTCTCACGATTTTGCTGAGAGTCCATCATCAGTCAGCGACTCGTCAGTCGACTCGTTACCTATTTCTGCCGCCATAACATCGGTGCTTGACGTTTACGTGTTCCGGTTCGAAGGATAAGGTAGCCGGTAAACTTACTTTTACTCGAGGTCTAACATCGTGGCATCAGGTTGGCTACGCACCGTTACCAGCTTTGGGGTCTTTAGGCGGCAAGATTTCTAACTATCAGGAAATCCACTGCTTGCTTGCCTTTATCTTTATCTTTAACTTTATTTCGACATGCCAACAGCAATACACACACAATAGTACAATATAACACTTAAACATACACAAATGTTTGTATGTATTCCAATAAAAGGCATGCACAGTATTCTTAATAAAAAAATATTAACCAACATGTTGCTGCAGATAATGTAACATCACTTATTGACAATACACCTAATAATGATAATGATAATGCTAATGATAATGCTAATACAATTAAAATTTAAAGATAAATGAAAATAATGTTATGCAGGAAGATACGCTGCTTTTACCTTTTTTTTGAGACCAAGACAAGTGTCATTAAAGATATCTAAATCTTTTGCCATACCGTTTGCTCAATTATAGTCCAGACAAATTTTCGACAGAGGAGAGTATTTTCGGAGATTTGTCCTACCAATAGGAACATAGAAGATTTTCGTTTTCGGGTACCGTTGCCTTCCAATATTATTAAAATAAAAATTAATGTGAGACGTCAAAGTACGCCTGGCAGATGTGAAACATCGACATTATTAATAAATTAATAAAGTATTATGCAGAAAAGAACAGACTGTAATAGGAACTAAATATGTCATAATGAAAAAATAAAATATAACGATCTTTTTTTTCAGATAACGATGACCTACTTATTGAATAAGCACTTATTTTTATTAAATACAAAAAATTACGAATTTATTTTAAATTCACTACTGCATATTATAGACTGTCTAAATATACCATAATATACCAATAAATACCGTCGCCACGGCATGCGTTGCCACGCAAGAAATCGGTTTTATGTGTGGCTATAGATGTTTCCCATTAAAAAAGACAGACACACATCCCTGAATCTATCCTCATTTTAATTTGAATAAGTAGTTGGTTTGTACAAAGAAATGTTTACTAAATTGCCCTCTGTATAGTTGTTAACAAAACACCAACAACCAATATGCGCCAATCAAACCAAAACCTATCACTGAAAACCGCATTAAAATCGGACCAGTGGTTTTGGAGATGAATGGTGTGATGGTTTGCACAAACATCTTCTAACCCTAAACGCATATAGGTACCGTCGTCTTCGTTCCGTCGTGGGTAATAAAGAAAAATAATAACAAATATTTCTGTACAAAGTACACGACTGGTGTAGCTTAACTTAAATAAAATATACCTTTGGGTTATGGGTGTATGATATATATATATTTGTGGTACTTAAACACAGAAATAACTTTGACGATACCGAAACAATTGTGGCAACTGAATATACTCGTATAATACCTATAAAAATATGAAATTACTGGTTACAATATGGAACGTTTTAAATTTATTCTGAAGATTGCAATAATCATGGATCCAGGGCCACATACAATATTCCACTATTGTTAATATTTTATTCTATAAGGATACTAAAAATTGTACACTACTAACGTCAGTTCGAATTATTGAACACTTCGCCCTGCACTTCCGAAAGGTGGCCCTATCAAAAACGTTTGTGTGTACCTACTTTACACAAACATTTTAAAATAATAGGGTTGGTTACGGCAACATATTTACCATCAGGAAATACGAGTATGTTAGCGTTTTATTCTCACAAAAACTAATTCCTAGATTTATATGATTTGTCTGTGAAGTTCACAATATTGCTACAACGTGCAAGTTTTAACGATGTGCTATTGAGTTGGCGCTCGTCGCTTGAGCTACCAACTTATTAATGTAATAAACGTTGGCAACACTTACGAACCAATGTAGGAGGAAATAAAATCAATGCTTTAAAAGTTTACTTGTACATCTACACGTAAACACCAATGTTAGTCTCATTATTATTATAAGATAATTCACTGGTCAACACCGGTTTTGCCACACAAACTTTGATAGCTAATTTTGTTTTATCAGTCTACCCTCATTATTAAATCACAGTTGTCATAATATGTCAGCCTCATATTAGTTGTACATACATATCTTCACGCCAAGTCCCTTACGGGGTTGGCAGAGAGTATCGAGTGCCAGACCTCACGATCCTGACAAACCTGTCTTGCTTCCTTCACATTCATAACCCTTTTCATACATATTAGTTGTGATACGGTATAACTCATAACTAATACTACGGCAGTAAATTAACAGAAACGCTTACAAGTAAATCCTTATAAAAATATTTTTTGTTGAATTTGAACACTTTTTGTGATTTATTAATCCTGTGAATATGTCGAGGAAGTGTAATAATAATCCTAACTCTTTTTGTTATGTCTGCGGAGAACTAACATTCAAAACACAACGACGAAATTTTACGAATCTTGTGTTGGAGTGTTATCAACAATGTTTTGTTTTTCTGTCGCCCATCAAGACAAATCCTGAGCTCCTCATGTCTGTTGCATAACGTTTGTGAAAAATTTAACTGACTGGAAGAAAGGTGCACGACCTATGCTGTTTGCTGTACCCATGATATGGACTGAACAGCGAGATCACGTTTCAGATTGTTATTTTTGTCTCACAGACATAAAGGGTATAAATTCCAAGAAAAAAACCACAGTTGATTTGGTTCGGGGTTTAAATTTGTCAAAAACGCAGTCAGAACTATTAGGATCACGTCTAAAAGAATAGAATTTGTTACATCATAATACAAAAGTTAGCTATTTTCGAAACCGTGATCAACACTTCAGAACGTATTTTTCTCAAGATGGAGATTTGGTGATACTTAAATGAGATTATGAAAATGTTGGACATAGATTTTGATCTCTCTCGGTGGCGATTATTCATTGATTCTTCGAAAGCAAGTCTAAAAGCAGTGTTATTGCGTAATGGAAATAAGCTTCCGTCTGTACCTCTAGCCCATGCTGCAAATCTGAAAGAAACCTATGAAAATATGAAACTTTTACTTGAAAAACTAAATTACAGTACATATTCCTTAAAAATCTGCGGTGATCTTAAAGTTGTTGCACTATTACTTGGACTTCAGCTGGTTTATACAAAGTGTTGCTGCTTTTTCTGTGAATGGGATAGCCGAGACAGAACTAATCACTATATAAAAAAAACATGATCTACGCGTGCATCATTAGTTCCTGGACAAAAAAAACATAAAGTATTTACCCCTTGTACAACCAAATAATGTGCTTCTACCACCATTGCATATCAAATTAGGATTAATAAAAAAAAATGTGAAGGCAATGGATCGCAATGGGAGTGGATTTTTGTATTTAAAAGAAAAATTTCCTAAAATAAGTGATGCAAAGATAAAAGAGGGTATTTTTGTTGGCCCTCAAATTAGGGAGCTAATAAAAGATTCAAGATTTGAAGAAAAATTAAGCGATTTAGAAATATCTGCATGGAAGGCTTTTAAAAACGTTGTTGCAAATTTTTGGGTTAACCACAAGAGTGACAGCTTCAGAGAGCGGTACCAGGGCAAATGGAGCCTAAATATGTTAGCAAATTCCAGCAGTGGACAATCAAAAGGGATCAACCAGAAGCTAAATATTCAAGAAAATCTTAGATTATTAAGTCATTAAAAAAAATAACTTTTGATTTACGAGATCTGTGTTTTTCCTTAATATTTTAAATTACTCAAAAGAATAAAACCCTTGTCTTGCAAATTTACTGTTTATTTTTTCTTGCAATTTCTTAAATCCAAATTAAAGTAAAAAATATCAAAAAAGTCCGTGTCGCACGACAAAGTTAAAATTTTGTTGACCAGTGAATTTGAACGTATTAAAGTTACATAGAATCTGCTATAATTTAAATTATTTGTCGTCTAAAGATCAAAGATAATTGTCAATTTACAGGCTTCTTAGAGTCCTGTTTTAGAATGGAAATATAATAGTAATTGTCTGCAGTAAATAACACCCCAATTTTACTGATAATCTACGAATACCGACCGCCAGTGGATGATAAAAAGGCGACAATACTTCATAATTTAGTTATTACTAATTACCCATGGATACCGACTGGAAACGTTATTACAACAGGAGAATCTAAATAATCTCAATTGAATTTCTGAATTATAAGAAAATTGTGATTTTAAAATGTATAGCAAATAAAAAAGGTAGAAGCTTTTTTTCACTTTTTCAAAAACAAAAATGTTGAAAGAAATGTAAAGATGAAAATACTACTTACTAAATACTACTTAATAATTACTTTGATCCATGAATATGTGCGATGGATCATTCATACCGGAATCGTGTCAATACAAACACTCAAAAACAAAACACAAAAAAATCATGTCAATAAAACATACTTATTTACAAACCAAGTAGCAAAAAAGCCATTTTAGTATTTGCTTAAAACTCCTAACCTATTAAAAATTAAGTTTAGTAATTTGTGTTCAAATAAAATAAAAAAAATATAACAAACTTGAAAAAAATCTGATTTTGTCACAAACTATCAAACAATAACGTCTTGTTTAAAAATATCTATAGGTGGCGTGTGGTCGTTAGCATTAAGGAATTTGAACGCTCCTTAAGAAATCTAAACTTCTTTCTTTAGGTTTTGGTAATCTCGTTAGTACTTTACCATTAGTCAAGTAGAAATTTGCATCAAATGTTATATTTGTTTCATATCAATTATATTTAGTCATCACCCATTAGGCGTCAGTAAGTCATGTCAGGCTCTTGGGTAAAGCGGTGGCCTTTTAACAAAAGCTCATGTAATGAGATTTCGCGGCTACGAGGAAATATATGATACGCTAATTTCTTCATTATTATTTCATTTGTGCACTTTCACTGAACAAAATTGTACAAAATACCACCAACATTGACTAATTTCAATCAGTATTAACACGAAATTCAATAATTATAAAAAAACTTCGACCATCTTTTCTCTCGATGGCGCCAAAACCCAAATCTAAACTTGTTTCTGATAGGAAATGATTTTATAAAAAGTCTGTCTATGTCTTAGGATTTTACGGCTAAGCCGCAGATTCCTTTTTTAAAATTAGCTAAGAAACATATTTCATAAAGACGCCTTATTAACTTCGTAGGTGTCGTAGTATTTATGTAACTTGGAACCAACGTATTTTCAACCATGTGTTTAATTTGTATTTATTACTGTAACTTCGCACACTTATCAATGGCCGAGGACCACAACGTAATAAAAAAATAGAATTTCGTGACTAAAATCATCAGGATGTGACGCTAAACCCGCAATATATTTTAGAGCTTCTGTCACGTGCGCTACGTATATAAGTTGCGCAAAAATCATGCATGACAAAATTATTCCCTTTTAAAATTAGTATGAACAATTAGCAATAGCATATAGTTATCGTTAAAAGTTGACTCACTTTAAGACTTTTTTTTTTAAAAAGTGTCTTCACGCCTATATCCCCGAAGAGGCAGGCAGAGGCACAACCAGGGCACCCACGACTAGCCGAAGCCACTAAGTCTCACAATGTGATAGGTTGCAAGCCTATCGCCAATCGGGCACATATCCAATCCCGAGCAACGTTTTTTTTGTTAATAGAAAATTGGAAAAACCCAACTTTCTTTTTGTTGCCCGACCTGGGATTTGAACCCGGGACCTCAGGCAGTCAAGTCCAACACCCGGACCGCTAGACCACAGAGGCGACTTCAGACTTTTTATAGCAACTTATAACATTTTTAAATAATGTATTATTGGCGAAGGTGTTTTTATTAACACATTATTCTTTTTTACCCAAATAAACACACTATTCTTCACAAGTATTTAATTTTAAATAAAATCATCTTCAATTTTGATTAATGTCTTCGGAAAGAAAAAAGTTTAAACAAGTGAACCACGCTCGGAAGAAAGAGCAGACGGCCTGCCAGCAGCAAGATACAATTTTACGTATGGTAATGTATTTCATAATGGGAAAAAAGCATTTTTTTTTATTTTTTTGGTTCAGCTAGATATTAAAGCGTCTTCTCTAGTTTTCTAATCTATTATTTACTTTTTAAGGACCTGAAACTCCGTGAGTTTCGTTCGTTACATGTGCCCGGTTGGCGATAGGATTCCCACCTATCACATTCTTGGGACTTATGCCCGATCTCGCCAAGAGCCCCTATTTTAGGGGATTGTTTATATTGAATCAATCCTATAAGTTACGTTAAAAGGTCCCCTCTTGATGAAATCGGACATTAGTGCCTTCGGCTAGTGCCTTCGGCTACTGCCTTCGGCTACTGCCTTCGGCTACTGCCTTCGGCTACTGCCTTCGGCTAGTGCCTTCGGCTAGTGCCTTTAGCTAGTGCCTTTGGCTAGTCGCAGACCTGGTTGCACCTCCACCTTCCTCGTAGGTATTTAATTACGTAACGCAATCTATTGCAAATGCTGTCTGAAATTCAGTTCTCTTAGAGTAGAGGAGTTGTTCAAAGTTTTCATATAAGAATAATGTGGATTCATGGTCTGGACTCTGAGGTCAAACATAGGTTATTATTTTTTAAAGTGCCCAAGCTCAAATAGCTCAAGCAGTTCCCGTGAGAGGGCGAAAAATTTAAAACCTTTGGCGAAGCCACGGGCAGTAACTAGTACTCAGTGCCCGTAAGTAATACAATTCCAAACTGTAACTGACTTAGTAATCGCTCTACTATCTGCGCCCTGCGGTCTTTAATGTTCTTTAATGTAAAAATAACGATGCAATATTTTCTACCGTATAGCAATTTCACTCATATCTTTATGACCTGCAAACATTTCAAGTTAAATGTTTATAGATCTATGAACTACGTCTTGTTTTTTTTATGACAATAGGCAGCGAAAAATCACGCATCTCCTCAGCGTTGCTTCGTGCTTCTTAAGCCCCTAGTGGCGGGCAGCATTGAGTAGCGGGGCCACCGAGTGGGTCAGCAGGTTGCGGATAGAATTCTTGGTTTTATCATTCCCGAATTCTTGGTCTTATGGTCATCAAATCCCAATGATCATTTGGTCATATACCTAGGACTAGCTATCTTCTGATAGCATACCCGAACACCCATGTCTCATCTTAACATTTTCTGCCCGTACCACTTCTCTTCCCACTACAAAATCCTAATAAATAAAATAAATGTTAAGTCATTAAGAATGGAACTCACAAAAAAGATCTTCGCAAACCTACTCGCAACTCCACTACCTGGAGAAGAACGATACGCAACAGCATTCTGATTGAACATATTTCTCAATATGTCCTAATTATGTGCTGCGTAAATGAAAAAACCTTAGTGTCTAAACAGACCCTGGTGGAATCACCGTCTTTGAGACCGAAAACTACCCTAAATTTTTTCAAACAGTTCGAGTCACATCGGCCATGTTTGTATCAGTCTATAGCAGAGATCTGTTAACTTTACACTGGCTAAGAGCAGAATTACTGGTATGACATAAATTCATGGTTCCTCTATTGGTCGATAGAACAAGCTAAATAAGCCTACAAGAAGACCTATTCCTGGTGATAGGAATACCAAAAACCTTAGTGGAGAAGCTTCTCAATTATGATGGACGATAGGACACATATCTATGTGCACTTCTTAACATTTCAGGAGGTCTTAACGACACCATCACCCCTAACAATGACAGGATCTGAGGCGATGTTCGTTAAGGAAGAGTGCATTTTTGTAACCACAACAACAGGAGGGGAACCAATGCCATCCACATCAGGACTGAAGACCGCGACGTGTCGACGATCACCCACGCTAATCAAGCAGCAATATTGAAGGAATTGGAGACATTTTAACCTTTAATAAGAGTACCGTGCGATAAATCCATTAACATTTGCAGGACCTACCAAATCAATTTGGCAGAACAAATAATGGAACAATCAAAAAGCGATGAAATACTTAAAACTTAGAAAACATGTTAACTTTCAATTTTCTAAAAAAAAATTAAGTTGCCCGGGATTGGATATGTGCCCGGTTGGCGATAGGCTTGCCACCTACCATATTGTCGAACTTAGTGTCTATGGCTAGTCGTGGGTGCCCTGGTTGCGCCACTGCCTACGAGGATATGGGCGTGAAGATACTTTGTTTAAATTAAAGATTTTGAAAAAAAGGAGGAGTAGGTGGGTAATATTCAAAATTTTTGTACCTTAACAAAAAGGAAACAAAATTGAATATTGTCACAAAATGGAACTGGGTAACCAAAAACGTAACAAAAATGAACTGTTGGGGCTCATGCACATGCGACATATTTTAAACACAGTTTTATGATATTTTTATCAGATTTTTTGTGATTCATATTTTTCGGGATTATCCCGTTTTAAACGCTCTCTGTACATTCTCTGTCTTTCAGCGGAAGTGCGTGCCATTTCTTAAAACACGAAATAAATATTATGATTAGGTACATACAAGCAAAGTTTATTTTTTATTTTTAACTAGCTTACTCGGCCAAGTTTGTTACACCTGACACCTATTAACAGTTTGTATGAGAAAAATTAAAGTGTTTATTTCTAGTTCTTATTTTAAATTAAAGATAATAACTAAGTCCTCACTCAAATGTTTACTCTTTCCACCATTCCTAGTTAGCCACTTTGTTTAAAAATTTTAGTACGGTTGGGATTTCTAATAAAGTCTAAAAGTCAACTAATAATGATCTAACCAGGTCTGTAAGAATCGTGACACTTTTCACTCAATACTCTACTTAGCCCACTAAAAAGGACTTGGCGTGAAGATATGTATGTGTACGTAAGATAAGAATACAATACCGAATTAGGTATGTGGGAATCTTGATACCTGGCACTCGATTCTGTCTGCCTACCGTGCAAAGGACTTGATACTCTCTGCTTAACTCGATAGAACTTGGCTTGAAGATATGTGTGTATGTGTATTTAAGATAGCCTATATGTTTTAATACTTCATATACTGCAATTGTTAACTGGACTTCCTACACTAAGTTTTATATTTCTTATTTCTAAACTGTAAAACTTATAAACTGGAAACATTTACGGAACAATAAGTAAAGTACAACCTATCAAACAAACCAAAAATGTGCGCATGTCTGAATTGTATTTCAGTTTTCATTTTGCCTTTTTTCACTATCCCGTGAGAACTCCTTCAGTAGGTAAACCAGATAACGTCTTTGAAACATAGAATAGTTCTGCTAACCTAATTTGGTCACGATCGGTTCAGTAGACTGAGAGTGAATGGCGGCTGGAAAATAGACAGACAGACAAACAGACAAAAATTAAAGACACTAACCTTGTGAAATTACCTTTAGCGGTTTTTGTTATGTCATTTTTTTACGTGACCAAAAAAACGTTACAAATTGTAACGAAAATGAAAAAAACGCATGTTGAATTCACCTATCTTAATTTAAAACAGCAAATACATATCCAAGGTTAAAATCATGTTTGCTGTTGACATTAGTAATAATAAACCGTTGCATGGATGAGTAAAACGTTGAGATTCAAACTTATCTTGGAATAAACTAATTAATCACAAAAATGAGCACTTTAATGTTGAAAAAACCGTAACGTGATTCAAAAATGAACTGGTTCAGATGACGTTTCCCGACAAAATGGCCGATTGCTGCTACAAATACCATAACGGTCTATGGTCTTAAATTCGGAATGTTGCCAGTGGCAAGGAAAAATATCTGCTTGTTACTGATGTAACAAAAAAGTATAACAAAAATGGTAAGTATTGTGGACAAATATTTATCGATTGGAAATAATTTAATTATTATGCGATCCGTATTAATAATATATGCTATAAATAAGCATTACTATGTTTAATTTATTAAATAACTTAGAATCGAAAAATATCCTTTGGATGTTTTTTGTCAGTCTATTTTTGTTACAGACTATCTAATGAGGACAAAATATTTTGTATGGCAACAACAAGAGGTGCGACCAAATAAATTAAAAATAAACATAAATATGTACTTCTTTATCGAAAAATCAACGCTAGCAGCTAGAGAGCAATATAGTTTAATTTTTAAAAATACAGTTTACTACTAAGTTGTAGATTTTTTCAATATTATTCACGTGGACGTTTTGTCATGTCGAAAAGTACAAAAAATTTGATTGTTACCCAGGTATACTCACGTGACATTTACCTCAAGACAAACACCAACCTAGGAAAGTTCAAAACTGGTGTTTAGGCAGAATGCAGAGTTATACACTTAGCCGCAGAAGCGCTGTTCGGCAAAAAAATGAAAGACAGGAAACTAAAAATAATAAATATTCAACTACCTAGCACATACATATTGTTCTATATTGTTGGGTGTCTATAAGAAATCGCATTTTTGTGATAAGACCGCCTGTTGTACTCTAACTTTAATTTTAAGTTCTGATGTATATTTCTTGTTGATGGTGTACTATAAAGAATATTTGTATTGTATTGTAATAATTATTATTTGACTTTATAATCTCAAAAAAATATCGTACTTTAATGTCATGAGTCACTTAAACAAATAGATGCAACAAACTAACTTGAACTCCAATGGTTAGTAGTGGTTCAGTAGGAAACGATGCTGCACATGCATCAAGGAGAAAATCAGCAAGGAAAATACAAGAACCAGAACCAATAACGCCCATACCCTTTAATCACTTCAGGTCCTGGATAAGAGAAAACACACACACATATGAAAACATATAGCAAACACTTCCAGGGCTTAGACCATCAAAGGAAGCAATACCGAGAATAGACAGGAAACTAACAAAGGAACTGACTGCCTGCGAACAAAAAAAAGGCACGCTGCTCGTTAAGTGATAACCGCAGTCTATAGACGCCATAGCCGTAGCGTGATGCGTCATCCAGCATTATTAACATTTACCTACACAGAATAGGAAATATCGACAGGAAACCTTTTCTTAATACGAATCCACACTAGTGAAGCCAGTTAAAAATGTAAATTAAAAAATATAACTAAACCGAACCCATAAAACCGAATCACCAATGGGAAAAAAGGGTATAGAATAATACGTTGTTCATTTTATGAGTGAATGTTAATGCCCTTCTCCTGACTTAAAAAGCAATATGCTAGAGAAAGGCAATTTCATTATACCTGTTGATAAATTTATTCATGCCATGAGCTTTTAATTTAAGTCTAGAAATAATAACACATAATAAAACTCTTCGAGCACCATATATAAAGAGGGTTCAACAAGGGCGGTGGCTTAATTAAATACAAGGTCTGAACAATTTTACCGGCCATTACAATGTTATTAAATCGTTCGACGGCTGCCTAACATGCTACTTTATGATACAGTCCAATATGAGAGAGGTTTAATTAGAGCAAGCGATACCGAATGCTTTGATTCACGATTTCGGTTTTAATTTAGTTTTTTGTTTCAAGAAGGATTATATCTATAAAAATAATTTACTGTTCGTATAGATAGTTAGATCTTCAAAACAGCGACACGGATTTTTTTGTACATACCTTCTTTTCTCGAATCAGTTGACAAAATTTTAACTAGGGACTAAAAAAACGTCAGTGAAAAGGAAAAAAAATAATTTGAAAACTATAAATATAAAGCCGGGGTTCGTTATACGCTCTCAGTTGGTATCCATTATCCATCGTACATAGCACGCGATAATAGTGAATGTTGAATTAAAGTGCCACAATTTATTTATTGCCCTGTCTGTTTTTTATTGCAATTAAATATTCAGGGTATTAAAGTATAATTTTGAGCATTAATTTGTACTTACAACGTGACATCCTACTATTTATACTAGGTATATTACGGTTACAAGAAGAATATAATGTCATTATTAGACAAGATACACATTATTATTAATTGGTGGTAATTATGCATTGCCAACCTGAGACCGGGATGTTGGGCTTCGAGCAAACAAAAATTATCCGCTACTTTAACCTCCAAATCGGAACACGTCAACAGCAAGCACTGAAGTTATGGCTGCAGGAATAGGTCAGGTGGTGGTACCAATCCGGGCTAATCGCTGCGAAACTATACCACCAGTCAGATGTAACGGTGTTAGTGACGGTAAGCCTATGTTCGCCTTGTACGAGCTGCCTGGCAGGAAGGCAGATGGTCTATTCTGCAAAGGAGCCCGGACCAATACGGGGAGCCCGGACCAACACGGGGAGCCCGGAACAACACGGGGAGCCCGGAACAACACGGGGAGCCCGGACCAACACGGGGATCTATCTGTATGATCTAGAAATAACGGTATAAAATACGGCGACAGCATGTACAGAGGTTTTACTCTTCATCCGTCTTACGAATTTCTGATCAATAATGCGACATTTCCTACCAATAAAAAAGTGCACAACGCCATTAAAGGGTTTTTACTTAAAAAAATAAACGCGTAAAAATGCGGGCGAAATCTTAATAAAAGTTTAAAAGCAGAAAAAGATGAAATAGGTGTATATTGAAAAGATTTGTCATTTACATATTTTTTTTAAAAAAAAACAAAGCTCGTAAAATCCCTTTGTGGCTCGCCATGACGGTGGAGCTCTCTGAAAATCCGTCGACCGTCAGATAATACACTTGACAACCGTGTGCTGTTTTCTTTGTCCCGCATTCAGATTAAAATGCTGAAACGATTTAATGACGTCGGGCATAAAACACACAAAAGATTTGAACAGCAAATAAACGCACAACTTGTACCACTAATGAATACGTAGCGTAGGTATTGTCAAATGAGTACGATAAATGACTTTTCAAGGAGTCTACTGGCATTTCTAATCAACTCCAAAAAGAAGAGGTTGGAGCTTTGGCGCCATCGAGTGAAAAGATGGTCGAAGTTTTTTCATAACTATTGAATTTCGTGTTAATATTGAGTGAAATTAGTCAATTTTGGTGGCATATTGTTCAGTGAAAGTGCACAAATGAAATAATCATGAAGAAATCAGCGTATCGTATATTTCCTCATTGCCGCCAAAACTCATTACATGAGCTTGTGTAAAAAGGCCACCGTTTTACCCAAGAGCCTGACATGAGTTACTGACTGATGACTAATTAAAACTAATTGAAATTGAAATAAAATTTGATGCAAATTAGTACTTGACTAATGGCTAAATACTAACGTGAAGGCCAAAACCTAAAGAAAGAAAGAAAAGAAAAGAAAAGAAGAGGTTCTCAATTCGAGTATATTTTAGTAAATGTCATATTTTATACAATACGAAGCCATTTTGGAAATACTAGCACTTTTTCACTCTAAAGCTTATTCTTAGCACTTCTCAATTCCCATGTGGGACAATAAAAAATTATATTATTAACAAAGAATCATGTGAATCATGCAAGATACGTGAAACTCGTATCACAACTCATTTTCTGTCAGGGGTTAAAAATGTGACTACTTATTTTTGAATTAAATTTTCTTTATGTTAAAATAATAAAGCAAAATGTAATTTTGTTAAATGAACAAAAAAACTTGTGTGAAGAAATGTCAAGGTTTGTAGTTTTATTGAAATTCATAATATTTGTTGAAAAAAAAAACGTTTATCACATACAAGTGAGTTTACCATTTCAAAATGGTAGTAAACTACTTGACTAGTACTTTAGTTATATTAATCAATACCCGAAACTACAAATACAAACTAGTTATATGAACTATAGTATAAGGTATATTTTGGCAATGTTTACCAAAACATGCCTTATTTGGAAGTTGTTGGTAGCTAAATAATTTTGCATAGGATAATTGCTTTTCAAAAAAACAGGGCAGTTTCATTTAAGGTATAGCTCAAAGACCCGAGATTTAAAATAGAAAAAATATCGAAATATTCCAGCACATCATTACGGCGTGGCGTACCAAATCACTCCAATATGCAAGGATTGCAATCTCTTTCATGCTTCCGTCTGTCATTTAGATACACGTAACAAAGGGAACGCAAAAACCGAGGCCGAGATAGAAGCTTCCTTTCAAGTTTCCACCTAATCGCTACAAATGCCACCCTACATCAACATACAAACCTTGTTTTTTTATGACAGTACTATGTCAGACAGGAACTATTTACTAGTTGTTAGAATATTAACGTATTTTTATACGTTTTTGTTTAAATATTTTTGTTTTAGGCATTTATGTTTATATAAAGAAACTAGCTGACCCGGCAGACGTTATTCTGCTGTTTTTTCAATGCGATTTTAGTAAAATGATTGGGGTGAGTCCCCCTTATCACGGAGGGATATGAAAAATAGATAGCAGACGATTCTCAGACCTACTGAATATATGCATATAAAATTTGGTGAAAATCGGTAAAGCCGTTTCGGAGGAGTACGGTAACTAACACTGTGACACGAGAATTTCATATATAAGATAAATCCCCATTTCCCTTTGTCATCGCATGACGCATAAACAAATGCACCAATTAATCCAATTATTTTTTTGTTTTGTAAGCTATTGCCAGGAGAAGGTTCAATAAAAAAAAAACAGTATTCACATTTAGGAGAGAGCACATCGTTGTAACGTTAATCGGGTCAGCTCGTTTTTAATAAAGATGCAATAACGACATTTCGAGCAAATTATATTATTATTATGTAATGAAATGTAATATAACAGTCCGGACTAAAAACAAAGCCTTTTGATGAAAGCTGGCACTAAAATTATATTTTTCAATAAAACCCGACAAAACCTACGTGGAAACCGTCTCGATCACGTCAGATTTCAAACAAAAACAATCCGAAATTGGTCCATCTGTTCAATAGTTCTGATGCCAGAGACAGATCGACAGACATACACATGCACAAACACACACAGAGAGAGAAACAGTTTTTTTTAACCTCCAACGGATTAAATAAACGCTATCAGATACAGCGGTTTTAAGATCTAGTATTGTTTTGCAAAGCAACGAAATATGTGGAACGAAGAACCATCAATAACTGCTTCGGTATTACTTTTATTAGACTTGAGCTACTATTTGCTACGACTTGGACTTGATGGGAAATCCTTTGGAAATTATTAATCTTAATTGTAAATCAATTACTTATAATTGAATGAAACACAGAAATACAATAGATTGGATCTGGACCGCTTGTTTTATTCTTTTCTTTGTGATGCTAAAATATTTAATATGGAATGATATTTTGGAAACTCTGGAAAAAGGAGTCACAACATGATAGATAGGGTTTATTACAACAGAATACTATAAACCCCCTTGTTTATAGTATTCTGTTGTAATAAATGCCCTTAAAACAGTAAAGTTTTTTTTTCAATATTTTAACGGATCTTTAGAATGAATATTTCTAAAAAAATATACGTTACCTACATATAGACACTAATGAAGTTGCCAATTTGAAGCTTGGAGATCCAGCGTTCATTTTCGTAGATTTACCGTCTACACTACTTTCTACATCGAAATAGCAACGATGAGCATTGATTTAGGTGGAAATTTGGTTTTGTTTGTAATGTATTTGCTGTACATGTTACTTAGACATATTTTTATTTATTTGGGATTAGTTTGGCTTGAAAAACAGTACAGCTCGATCTGTGTTAACACCCCTATACTTATAACGAATCTTGCAGAGAGAAACTGGGAATGGAAATGTTTTCTGTATTAAGGAAATGATCGTGCATTAGCGAAGTATTGAACTCCAAACGTTATTTATCGCGAACATTACGCTCGTAGAAATGCAATACAACTTCATTATGTTGAAAGGAGGAGGTATAAATTTCAATCAACTCTACAGTTCCAATACAACCTTATAGTCTAAGAGCTAGCCAATTTAATTAAATCTCGTTTGCTATTTTCCGCCATATTTTGAAATGGCGTGTGGGTATAAATAATAAAGTTTAAATTTTCATCTAATTACTCAATCTTTTTAAACCGGAAAAAAATAGTTAAATTTAGTCATTGGTTGTCATAGAAAGTCATGTCATAGCGTGGGCCTCCTTACTTAGCTCATTTAGCGAGATTTGACGGCAACGAGGAGACAATTAATTTCTTCATTTTCACTTTAACTAAACAAAATTGTAAGAGTTCCACCAAAACTCACAAATTTTACCCGATACGTACTGGAAATTCAACGATTATGACAAAAAGGCGACAATGTTTTTTCCATACTATGGCGCCATATGTAACTCATATCGTTACATTGTAATTTAAATTTATGTTTTGATTTAATTTTCAATTTAAATGTACATAATTTATTAAAATGTGTTTTTTATCTACCAACCTCAGATCTAAAGTTATTTTTTGGTTAAAGAGTTTTCCCCAGTTTAGATTCATTGCACGTAAAAAATACTACACTTACTACCAAACCATTTTTTGGTTGTTCTCTCGATTAATCATTAAATAATTATTCCTTGAATAGCAAAAAGCTTAACACTCCAGCCACTAAATATTGACACACCTGTAACATTTATGGTAGGTATCTATAGACCAGGGTTGTCTTTTACCATCGAGAGAGCCGTGCCCTTGTTTGCTGTCTTATCATTTAAAAAATAAAATCTCCCCATGATCACATCATTAGATTCTAAATGTATGATCATGCTAGCCTCATCCCTTGAGACTATGTTTTTTTGACTTATATTTTGATATCTGGTCACAATTGAGAATGTTTCAAACAAATATGTATAAAAATATGTATAAAAGTAAAATAGTTTTAAAATAATAACTAATATAATATCACTATATTTTTGACTTATATTTTGATATCTGGGGGCTTACCATAAGCCCTTAAAACAGGAACACTACATCGACTTTTCGTACCATGACGTCTCTAAGCAACCTTGTTGTAGGATAGTTTTACAAAACTGATATACTTATAGCAGTTTTGAAAGAAAGAAAGAAAATTATTTATTTGCGGAATATGTGTGTAAATGAGATGTTACAAAAATATTTAAGTATCAACATATTCTACCATATTTTGGTGTGCTAATATTTTAACATTTATAAAAAAATAATAATATTTAATTACATATGCTTTAACTTTTAAGCCAGTTATTTTTATTTATAACTAGTCGAATTATTTAGTACCAAAACATTTAAAAACTGTTATTAAATTCAATCCTGTCTACCGTAAACTAACACTTTGTGACGTATCACTCATTCATTTCGTACATAGAAATAGTATTTTGTATTTCGTACCATAACGTCAATTGTGACACCTAGCAGTAATGTTTTTATGTCATAGTATTTTGCCATTAGTCAAGTAGAAATTCTATCAAATTTTATATTAATTTTAATCAATTACAATTTGTCGTCAGTAAGTCATATCAGGGTCTTGGATAAAGCAGGGCCCTCATTATTCAAGCTCATGTAATGAGATTTGGCGGCAACAAGGAAATACGCGACACGCTAATTTCTTGATGATTATTTCATTTGTGCACTTTCATTGAACAAAATTATATAAAATGCCACCAAAATTGACTCATTTCATTCAATATCAACACGAAATTCAATAATTATGAAAAAACTTCGACCATCTTTTTTCTCGATAGCGCCAAAACTCCAAAGTTAATATTTGCTAGCGAATTTAATATTGTTTGATAAATTGCCATTTAAAAAAATACAAAAATAAAACTAAATTGTTATTGTGATTTGATCTTTGTTGAAAAAAAAAGGATAAATAAAAATTGATAAATGTAGGAAAAGACTACCAATCATACATTAATATCTGAAAATTGACGATAGCAAGTTGGTGCAGGCCAGTATTCTATGTACACATGTTCTCCATGTCCATGCTGACAAAAATCTTTAGATTATTTGTTTAAATCGTCATTTTCTTCATACGAGTATCTCAGAATAGTAGTGGTAAAACGCAGTCTGGCAAAAAATTCATTTTCATTTTTTATTAAATTTGATAGCTAAAAGTTTTTATTACTTAACAAGCTATCTATGCAGTTCTTCACAATTTACAAATCTTTTTTTATGATTCCATTTTTCATGTACAATTTTGTGTAGCTCAAATTCAGAAATAAGTAAAATATTCACGAATAAATTGGTGTATCGTGTATTTTCTCATCGTTGTTATAGCGATGGCATCCATAACAAAGCTCAATAAGGGTGCCACCGCTTTATCTAAGACCTTAGTATGACTTAATATGACGACGAAAATGACTAACTAGAAAAGTGCATATCCAATAAAAACAAATTAATAGATATTTATTACTAAGGAATCTTAGTCTGCCGCAAGAGACGTATCTTCGTAAGTTTTATACTTGCCACTGGCTAATTATATTGTGAAACACAATTGGAAGCCATATTTATAAGAAAGAAGAAGAATAAAAAAAAGAATGTAGCAGGTAATAGACAAAATTTACAAAGATCATTCGTTCATTGCGGTAATAAAACAAGACTGATTTAAAAGCACGTGGTACGAACTAAAGTAATGATATTATAAGACAGAAGTAAAACTTGCCTTTGACAATACTGTTTTGTCGTCCTGTATAGGTATATTTTTATACTCTTTGGTTTTATCAAAGCTTATGGTAGGCCCCCTAGTCACAATTAAATAGGTACCTAGTTAAATATCGTAGTGTAAGGTGATATGTATTAACAAAAAGAAATTTATACCAAACCAGTAAAGAAGCAGCACATATACGAAAAAAACACGATGTCACGATGTCTCTTTATAAAATAAAAGTCTGATTGTAGTGTGTAAAAGTGTCAAATAAGCAATATAATAAAATAAGAAAAAATCAAAGATGTAAATATTTTAACCTCGAGTTCTCAATACATTGATGAGAGTTTAATGTATGTTAAAAATGTTTTGGGTCAATGTATACGTTTCTACAATAAGCTGCCCAGTGCTAGTTAAATCAGTTTAAAAAATGTATGAAAGTAAAATTATGTAAGAAAGGCTGTTTTCTTCTGTTTAGAGTATTTGGAAGACTATCATGCTTGGGTATAGCGGTTTTAATCTCGCACTGCGACTTGATTTGTTTTTATTTATACTTTTTATTTGTAATTTGTATTTTTTCTTGTTTATAATGTAACTATTAGTATTGAAAAAGACAAGACCGCTGAGTTTATTTCGCCGTAACTTCTCAGTGTATGGCCGCGATTCCGATCCGGTGGTAATTTATAAAAATGTCGACGCGCACAATTAGGTACCACTTGTATGGTCCACTTAAATAAAGATTTTTAGATTCTGAGGTCTAGTTCTGACTATAAAGTAGCCAGTAGGCTTGAATAACAGACCTAGTATCCCGACCACAGGATAGAGACGGACCTGTTATATTTGTAGTGTCTATAAACCACGGTTGTGTCATAAAATCAGGAGACTTGTGTGCGTGTTCGCTAACCTCTCACATAAACTAGTAGTTCGCGAGGAGCCAATAGATCCTTATATATGTAATTCCAGCATTCCGTCATTCACCATTTCTTTGATACGAATCTATCAGCAAACTTTTACTGTGTAGCAATCGCATTACTTAGTTGTTTTGGAGCACTGCGTCAATGATGGAACACACAACATAATTTTGCTGCTGTCAATTCTAACATGCAGTTAATTTTCCAGTCTAAACACAAATACCCGTTTTTGAAGTGAAAACTTCTTTAGCAGCGTTGGGTACTTTTTTTCAAATGGGCAAAACCTTCTAAACTCGCGTCAGATCGTCAGATCGTAAGACGGAGCTGGGCGCATGCGCGAATAAGGCACGAGATCTAAAATATAACGTAGATTCATTGCTGTTTTTGTATTGCTTAGATATTTCTGAAGAGTATAGGATTCGCAATGGACAATACGTAATATACCTACCATTATATTATCACATGATAGCAGATACGTATAATATCAACATACATTGCTCTACTTGTTCCATCTTGAAAATAAGCTTTACATGTAGACGTGCAATGTTCGTTATACAGATAATATGACGGCGCTGCTTGCCGTCACGTGGTCTTACTTTAGCGAGTTTTTGTCAAGCCAAATGCAGGTTATTGATATGAAAATAATATTTGTGCATAAATGATAGTACTTTCATACTGATAATTAAAGTGATTCGTGCAAAATTATTCCCTAACCATTCCATAATATCAAAATTGCACAATGTTAATATTCAAGTTTTCACTTCTACCGGCACTCCCGCAGTGCAACTCGTCTTTTTTTTCGTGGTGATCTGGGCTAGCTGAGTAGCAATACAATCTACCTCTCTGCCAGGTAGCTCGTAAGAGAGTTTCTTGTTCCGGTTTGGGCATAAGGTTGCCGGTGGACTTGCCTATCATCCCGGCCGGCCGGCCGGCCACGTACTATAATATATCTGTAGACCACGGTTGTCTTTTACCATCAGGGGACCTGGGTACTTGTTCGCTGCTAAAAGAAAATGTTTGTTATGCGATTACTTCCTCAATTTGGAATGGACATTTGCTTTGTGTATTTGGAGGTTATTCCAAATGCATAAATTCAATCGAAACTATGTCTCGTTTTATTGATAATAAAACTTAGTAACTATATAGTCACAAGAATTTCACGACATCGTCGCCAGCACCATCATCAAAACTGTTACAAACCAACACTAACACGACACAGTCGGGACATCATCACGACAGCTTCAGGATAGTCACGAAAAAGTTAACAGAACCGTTAAACTCACGAAACAGCCCAGACACCGTTACGACATTGTTATTAACACCATCACCAAAACCGTCAAAGCACGACATCGTTACCGGCGCTGTCACGACACATTCGAGGCGTTATCAGACTATTACGACACTTTCAAGACACAGTCACGACACTCTCACAATCATCACGAACTCATCATGACACTGTCACGGCTAGATTACTCTTTTGCTTATTAATGAAATTTGATAGGTAACTCACACAAAATAACTGTCCAAGTTTTATTTTCTCATATCATATTCACGGCTTTTTCTTCACTGTCACCATCACGATATCATTACCGTCGACACAGTGACGACATAATTATGGTACAGTTAAGATACCATCACAAAAACCGTCACCGTCAAGATGTCATCGCGCGACAGTGTCACGACACCACTACGACACCGATACGACATTGATACCAACACTGACATCGTCGCAGTCATAATTACCATAATTATCATTAAATAACAATATCTTTGTCAATATTATTATTATGTACGTAATTTCAGTACAATAGATTTCTTTTTGCCTGTAACTCAAAAATTAAGGACAGCAGAAAATTAAAAAATAAAAAAAACGAAGAAGTGAAAACTTGAATATTAACGTTGTGCATTTTTGATATTTTGGAATAGTTAGGGAATAATTTTGCACGAATTGCTTTAATAAATTATCAGTATGAAAGTTCTATCATTTAAGTAGTACAATACAATAGTCTTGTGCTTAATCAGACATTTATGGATTCGCACTGTACCTAATTGTACAATCCGTAAAATGTACTAGTACACCTTATTAGTACTATTAGTACCTACCTATTAGTACTCTGTGCTAAACCATGAAACTTCAGTACGTTACTTACTAGTACGGCCACTTCATAATTTATCTCGGCCAATTAAAAGAGTATTTATTACTTTTGAGATAAAATATGATGAAATATTTAATTTTTCAAACTTATACCTTCTTTACCTACTTTTAAGAAAAGATTCAAGGAACATCACTTGTCGTATATCACCTCTTATCTCCTCTTATTATTAAAATAGAGTTTTTCCAATTTTCTAATTAAAAAAAATGTTGCTCGGGATAGGATATGTGCCCGGTTGGCGATAGGCTTGCCACCTACCACATTGTGGGACTTAGTATCTTCGGCTAGTCGTGGGTGCCCAGGTTGTGCCTGTGCCTACCGCTTCGGGGATATGGGCGTGAAGATACTTTACTTTTACTTATCGTTGACACAATAACATACTCCTACATTATCCTACTAAGATATTTTAGTAATGATAATTGTACCTGTTTTGTTTTTAAATACTTGATTATTTTATTTTTATTTATTTGTTCTAAGTTTAGCTATAGTTAATTGTTTTTTGTACACGATGCCTCCCATTTTATTTTCACAGCTTCATTTTTTTGGGTTCGCTGGAAGAAATTTCTTTGGTTAGAGATAAGCTCGCCTTTTGTTCTCATATCTGTAGTGTATTTTTTTGTTTTTTATGTGCAATAAAGTGTTAAATAAATAAATAATTCAATTCAATATAATATATATATGTGTAGGCATATTGATTTTCTTTCTACTATTATTTCCTTTGTTAAACTTACAACTTTCGAAAACAGCTAAACTTCTTCACAATGTTGTACTGTAATTTCTATTTACTAAGAAACTATAATATAAATACACCTACAAGTCGCAAACAAATTAAAATATGTTTTACTAAACTAATATCTATTTTATCTACCACAAACTGCAAAGCATTCAAAGCAAGAAACAGTTTTTACTTTACGGTACAATATACTAATCTTCACGCCCATATCCCCGAAGCGATAGGCAGAGGCACAACTAAGGCACCCACGATTAGCCGAAGACACTAGTTCCACAATGTGATAAGTGACAAGTCTATCGCCAAACGGGCAACATTATTTTTATAAGAAAATAGAAAATATACAATATCTCATTTTTTGTTGCCCGACCCGGGAATCGAACCCGGGACCTCAAGAAGTCAAGTCCGACGCCGGACCGCTAGACCACAAAGGCGATTATTTAATACTGCAAAACAACGCGAGGGGCCAAATCGTAGTAGTTTTTGCGATTGTTTTATACTCACTCGTACTGGTATTATCCATTGCGAATCCTATACTGTTCGGAAATACGTAAGCAATACAAAACAGTAATGAATTTACATTTTATTTTAGATCCCGCGCAAGCAACCTGCCCCGTCGTCTTGTTCGCGCATGCGCAGTGCGCCGTCTTACTTTCTGACGATCTGACGCGAAGTTAGAAGTTTTTACCCATTCCAAAAAAGTGCGCAACGCCGCTTAAGAAGTTTTCACTTCAATAACATTTAAAATTATTAAATCAGGCCCTTTCGTTAAATACCTATCCGAAATAACCCCCACTTAGGTCTAGCACTAGCACAACATTCAACAATGTTCGAACTTAAAAATTGTATTAAGTATATCTACACACCTACCGAATTTCATTCAAATCGGATCAAAGTTACTCAAGTTATCGTCGAAGTGCCAACTGCAACCCCTTCTTAACACACACAAAAAGAACATTCTATATATTTAGAACAGTATAGAAAAACCTAATTATCGATTACTCTCGTCAGCTCCTGGTCTATACCGTCTGTATCTCGCCTGTTTTATTACTATTTTAATCCAACCTGATGAGGTCCTAATGTGATTAATTCCTTCTAAAATGTATTGCAGACGTCAAAAGGTACAAAACTGCATAGCCAATTTTACTAAGAGCTTTGATTAACCGCCAGTGTAAATGGGAATGGTCATACCATTGCTAGTTGAATATTACCTATAATTGGGGTAGGCTGTTTCAGGTACATTCGATGGTCTTGCCAACGTAAAGGATAAAATCGCGTCGCTAAAGCGTTAAAGTCACGTTGATATTGTGATTGCGAAACCGTGGCTGAAAGAGTGATTTATTATTAGTAAATAAGCAATAGTTTCCTCGACTCACCAAGTATTCATTCGGCATTCAAAATTTCTTATTAATTCGTAATCGTAAACATTGTTTCAACGCTCATTCAATTATTTAAATAATTAAATATCTGTGGATATATGATGCAAATTTATCGAAGTAATCAAGTATTATGATTATGTTATGGGTGTTAATTAACGAACATATAGACATAAAAATACCAAAAAGTATCTTCACGCCCATATCTCCGAAGAAGTAGGCCGAGGCACAACCAGGGCACCCACAACTAGCCGAAGACACTAAGTCCCATAATGTGATAGGTGGCGAGCCTATCGCCAACCGGGCACATATCCTATCCCGAGCAACATTTATTTTATTAGAAAATTGGAAAAACCACATTTTCTTTTTGTTGCCCGACCCGACGGGACCTAATGCAGTCAAATCCAACACCTGGACCGCTAGACTACAGAGGCGACACCAGTATTTATAATAAATTTTAATAAACATTCGAATCCGGAATAAGAGATATCTATGTTCATCACACAAATGCCTGCCCCCGTGTCGCGAATCTAACTCGGCCTTGTTGTTGGTCGGCGGAATTAAAAGTTTAAGCTAACCACTCGGCCAAAGAGACGATCACAACATTCATTTATACTGTTTGTTTGAAAACATATACTCGTACTTAACTTAAAATAAATTAAACGGAAATGTTTCAGACACCAGCGCACTCGACCCAGACGTACAAATGTTTCTTTATGTTTCGAATTTCAAGTTATTTGGTTACTTTATAATATGATTTGTCTTTTATTTTTAAAATACAAAATTTGTGATATAAAAAAAAATACAATCTGCAAAGCACGTATTACAAAATCTAATTACTTACAGTTTTACTTTTACCCCTTTCCTACGAGAAACCCTTACCTGAGCAGAATGAAAATCATCCTTTAACGTTACCTTTAACCTAAACTACCTACCAGCGAAATTTTGTTACGATCGGTTCAGTAAATTTTGGCGTGAATCGCGGTCATATATCGGCATACAGACATACAGAGAATATTCTGAAAATGCTAAAAGTGGGATTTGTATTTAAAAAGTAGGTGGTTGTGACTAAAAAGGAGTATTAGTATGCAACCATTTTTTTTAATATTTTTTATGTCCAGAAATCACTCTTCCATAGTTTTATTATAAGTATAGATTTAGGAAAAATTGTTGAATGCAACATTTCAAAATTTGCAGTCTACTCATTTAAATTGTACTTAAACTTGGAACGCTACCAAAAGCTTCTGAAACCTAAGTACACAATTTAGTGCTTAGCCATCGATTTAATCTTTTATAAGTCTAAATCATTAATAACCAACCAATCAATTAAACCACTAGCTGAACCGACAGATGTCCTGTCTTAACTATGAGCTTCTTGCGTTTATCTAATCATTTTATACAAGATAATAAAATGCATTTTTTCATTGAAGATCACAAAAGTGTTTTTTTTTAAATAGTAATGCAAACAAGTACAAGGATTTCCTCATTGTACATAAATAAACTTTGTATTGATAAAATACTTTATTATTAAAGATCGATCTCAGAGTTTTGGTGGGCTCCAGAGAAACGATTGTGGTTTTTTTTTTCAAAACTATTAAATTTCATGTACGTAATGAGTCAAGTTTGGTGGCATTTTATACAATCCTCTCTGTGTCCCATTGGTCCGGTGATGGTATTAACTACACGAGAACTCGGGTGCAATTCCCAGCTCTGGCAACTCCACAGTATGTTTTTTTTTTATATTTTCTACTTAAACGAGTTTGCTTGGGATCAAATAAGTACGCATTGTTGGTAACAGTTTTGTCACATATCAGACTGTGGGACTAAGTGCTTACCTTAGGCTAATAGCGGGTGCCCTAGACGACGTATTCCCACGTCTTGGGGATATGTATAAGTATTTATGAAGAAATCGATGTATTGTTTAATATTGCGAACTGCCAAATCTTACTCGATGAGCTTAGTTAAGATTGCTGACATGACCGCTTATGGCGACTTACGATTTTAATATATTTGCTAATTTGAGCGCGAATGATGCCTACACCCATGTCAAATATAAATAATAATAAAAATAATGATGTAGATAAGAGTCGTCTCCACGATAATCCATTTTCACGAATAACAGTTATACAACTGCTGTAATTCCTAATATCTTTTTCAAAAAATCATTTTACTGTTCGTTGGTCTCACTAATACCGAGAACAGCTGGATCAATTTGTGCAAAGTTTAGTTTTTAATTATTTGTGCAAGTCCAGGGAAGGTTTGGAAGATAAGAAAAAAGGAAAACTAGGAAAAACAACATTTTAATTTTTTTCTTACAAACAGGACGGGTGGAACGAAGTTCACCAGGACAGCTAGTAACTAATACATAGGTTAACTGTAATACGCTGACAAATTCACAGGCAAACAGCTAGCAATATACTTTGGATTTGATTTCCATAAGGATGTTTGTTTTGTACTCTTCAAGTGCTTGAGTGCTTTTATTATTTGTGGGTTTGTTATGACGGCTACTTTGAACTGACAATTTTGTACAATAGTTGCAAATATAATAAAGTTTTTGTATAATAATTGCATTCTCGGAATCGGAACTAACTCTTGGTTTACACCAATTTAGTGGAAAAGCAGACAGATACATTTTAATTTAAAATTTAGTCATTAAATGCCTATAAACATAGAATGAAGCAACAAGTTGAAACTTAAAATTTTGTTGTCAGCTAGAGCAGAACTTAAAAATAAACGATCGTTTTTATTTTCAGTTAAATAGAAGGGTGGGGCTTATCATTTGACACTTTTAAAAAGACGCGACAGTTCTCTCGTTGTAGTCCGGTGAAGTTGTAAAAACCTCGCGGTTAGCAACATATTGGCCATTTAAAAAAATGTAAGGCACCGCGATGATGATACCACCAGGTATTTATTTAGTTTCCATTTTTACGTCAAAAGGCTGAGCCTATTTGAATTAAGTTTGGCGTAAAATGTATAAATTAGACCTTGGATGAAGAATGTACCTAGTCTTTGTGTTGTTACGATATTTCGAAGAGTTTTCGGGAGAAGAAAAAAAAAATCGACGCCTAAACGTGACAGCCCCACCGCCGGCTGTTGGTTTTCCTTGACGCAGGTTACTGGATTATTCCACTCGTGTAGTTAGTGAGTATCAATTGGTAGTTCTGTGCAGCAGCACGCCCGGATTGGTATTATCGCCTTACTTAGTTTTGCCGCAGTAACTCAGTCAAGTCGTGTACAAAAAATGTACACTAAAAGGTAGACCATTTTTCATAGTATTTGACAGTGAACGCGGCTCTCCAAAGCGTTTGGGACAACTAAGGCCTATAAACATTGCTGGTGTGTCGCTGCCCCGTGGCTGTTATATTAGGTCTATTGTGCAAGTCTACCGGCTACCCTAGTTTCAGCAATTATCTCCGTGAAGCCCTGGGTTCTTCCCTCGCGTCGGGCAGCAAAAAGATTTTGTGTTTTTTTTTTTTCAATTTAAAAACTATTTTGACTGGGATGGAATATGTGACGGTTGGTGATAGGCTTGCCACCTATCACATTGTGAGAATTAGTGTCTTTGGCTAGTCGTGGGTGCCCTGGTTGTACCTCTGCCAATCTCTTCGATATATGGGCGTTAAGACATTTTTTTATTATACGTGTAAATGATAAAAACGACGTGAAGTAACATTTCGTCAACAAACAAACATTAATTACTATGAAGGTTTCATCACAATTTAAATCTTTGACTACATACACAAAGCTCTAAATATATAAAATACTTACAGTGAAAGAAAATGATACAGAGCTTTCTATCAAAGTGAAACTGGAGTAGTAACTCCGAAAGTAAGAATGTTAATACCCCTCTCTTGTATCCCTCGCCTCAGTTCCAATTACATTACCTTCATCAGCTTTGCATTGGTTTATCTGAACGTGAAATTACGCCCCGAGCTAAGGGAAACGAATAAATCTTGTTTCTCATATATTTATCTTAATACTATCTCTTTTACATGGTATCTTTTCTGAGAATGGTTGTAAAAGAACTTCAACAACAATTAAAACTTTTGCTAATATCAAAGTCGGTTATCCGACTTTATAGTTTAAGCAGTAGGTTACATGTTCAACTTACTTTTCCCCGTGTTGGTCAGGGCTCCTTTGCAGAATAGACCATTTGCCTTCCTGCCAGGAAACTCGTTAAAGGCGAGCATTGGCTTACCGTCATTAACACCGTGATATCCTACTAGAATGTCAGTGCTTGCCGTTAAGGTGTTCCGGTTTTGCTCGAGGCCTAACATCCCGGCTTCAGGTTGGCAACGCACCATTACCACCTTTGGTGTTTCTAGCCGGCGTTAATTTTTTACCATCAGGAAATCTGTCTGCTTGTTTGCCTTCCAATATCATAAAAAAAGCTTGTCTAGGGATATTTGTTAAAAAAACACTTCAGTAACGAGTTGGTTCTAAATACGCTACATTGGACATACGCTATGTCCAATTTAGTAGCTGATGCTTCTCTGTTGCTCTCAACTACTTGTAACCATCTGTGTTTGCCCATCGGTGACCAAATAAAACAGAAGACAACTTGCTGAACGGCCTTGTTCTTGGTTGCTAATAGCGTAGTATTATGAACCTTTTCTCAATTGATGTAAATCAAAGATACCCCATCTTTGATTAAGGTGGATTTTATTCAGCCAGAAAGTACAAATTCACTTTTTTTTGAAACTTTGACGTCGCCTCTGTGATCTAGCGGTTCGGGTGTTGGACTTGACTGCATGAGGTCCTGGGTTCTAATCCCGGGTCGGCCAACATAAAGAAAATTGGATTTTTCCATTATTTTTTATTGGAAAAAAAATGTTGGTCGGGATTGGAAATGTGCCCGGTTGGCGATAGGCTTGCCACCTATCACATTGTGGGACTTAGTGTCTTCGGCTAGTCGTGGGTGCCTTGGTTGTACCTCTGCCTACCTCTTCGGGGATATGGGCGTGAAGATACTTTGAAACTTTGAAGTTTTCGAGGTTGTCTCGATTTATTGATGATGTCCAATGAAAAACTTGGCTTACTTTCATTTATTTGTTTGAAGGTAAAAACAGAGCCCAGGAGTTCTCTTTTTCTCTTTTACGTTATGGGCCTTGAGTAATCGCTCCGATGCAGTGATAGGCAAGGCTCAGCCTTGAAAGCGCTTGCAACCCGTTAGTATGTTACGGGCCTTAATAAGTTGACGTATACAACCACCAGTAATGTCAGAAAATTGTTCCTAAATACTACTAAATTATTGAAATAATCGGCTTGTTCATTGTAGCTATCATCGTTTCTAATTTTTTTCAAAACTAAAAATATTTATGAAATGCATTTAACATAAAACATACACAATACACATACAACATTTTGTTTTTTTTTGCATTTGCAAAATTAAAAGTACTTGTGATACTTTTATAAGTACCTACCTAAGAATAAAGGTTTATATTTTTCTACACCTTACTTTTCCTTTTTTTTATTCTGGGTGCGATAGTTTGGGACATAGAAGTGTTCCCGTTAAGACGAGCAAAGTGAAACGAGAGGGCGCGACCATGTTTCGAAGTGTTTCGTCGTTTCATTGAACCCTTACTACTTGGGTTTAGTTAATTTCAAATGAACAAAATTCTCAGGAAGCGTTGTCTATAACAAACTTATTAAAAATAAACCGCCTTACCACAAAGAAAGTTAACTAAATACCGTCTACAATTAGCACCCAACCAATAACATCGACAATGTGAATGACTTGGCAACAAGTTATTGGTTGAATTTCCAACTTTAAATAGTGTTTAGTAAAACATGTGATCAACGAGTGTTTAATTTTTTTTGTAGTAAGACGGTTTCAGCGGTATAGCTTCTACACTTAAGATATTATTGATATCTAAAAACTCCTGATTACGTATCTAACTGTAATATGATTATCCAAACTCATGTAGTACTCGTACTTCCTAATGTCCTAGAAATATAAAGTTTGGTGCGTAAGCTAATTTAAAAATACAAAAACAACAAGCAAACAATGAGAACATCCTAGACCTTGGAACTTAATGTCCCCAGGTATGGGTGTTTTACGAATGTACCAATTTCAATAAAACAATATTGAAAAAACAATGTCCAATAAAATATTGTTAGAACTTAAACTTAACTTATCACCGTTTGCCACAAACTAGTCAGTTTGTATGAATATATACAACACTCACTAGAAAGCACTAGCTGCTGTCTTATGGCCGGGATCTTAAGACAGAAGTGCGAATCTACCGGTTGTTCTACTAGTATAGAACACAACAATAACGAACATTGACTTTTTAACGACAGGATTATATTATGCGGTGGTACCATTCAGGGCATGTTTCTACACAGCTTTCTATCGTATAGTAAATTCGTACATTCTCATTTTGTCACTTGACAAAAGCAAATATGTGCGAGAGAGATCCAATCCTCTATAAGTATTAACATCTCACATGGCAATTTACGCTTTATTAGAATGGATGAGAATTTAATGTCATTTATATAAAAAAAGAAAGTGCTCAGTCCAGTTTATTTAACTTACATAGACCTGATTTTAATTACAAATATTGCTTACCCCTCTAATTTGTCTTCTTGTGATGTCAGTTACAGTGAAATGAAAAAAACAAAGTCAAAACAAAAGGGAGACCCGGTAGATTAGACAGAGTTAGCAAGTATCATATGTTTATGATGTAAGCTATACGACGTATATGTAAAGTGTAGACCCTCTCATAAGTAAATGTGACCAAGTTTTTGTATCCCAACTTCCGTGCAATAACAAGTTCCGTTATTACTCCGTGATAATAACAGCTTACTTACCTACGACGTACAATTAGGGGTTAATAGTTGCAGTTTCAGGTAATAAGTATTAGAACACACTGTCGCAAGGCTAAGCTCTACTCTAAGTACACAATAAACTTGTAATTACAAACGTTAGTGTTGCCTCTCTTAACAATTTCTCCCCATTTTAGGGAAAGAGTACACGAATTTAGGCATTTTTGTATGTCATAAAGTTTTGAAAAGGGAGATACCCCTCTTAAACACTAAACTGTGTCTTTCTTCAGGCAATACCAACAAATTTCATAGTTTACTTCTTCTGAAGGTTGGGATGATTGATAAGTCTTGCTCTGGTTTGCAACAATAAGTGTGATTATTTATTGTGCAACAGAGTTTGTGCCGTATATTATGGTTATGATATAACGCTCCTAACAAGTCAATGCTTAAATATCTTAGAGGTTTGAAAAGAGTAGAATTTATTGTATTACTAGCTGCTACCCGTGGCTTCGCCCGCGTAGTCTATTTATTTAATATTTAACTCTCCAACGCTACCCGTGAAATTTTAAGATGAAAAACAGCCTACGTCCTTCTTCAAATTTTATTCTATTTTTATTTAAATATCATCTAAAAAGTATTACACGATGATGTTCTGGAAAGAATCAATTTAGAAAGTTGTGCACTGCGCACAATCGTTCCATAAGGAGTCAACCACGCGCATACCACGCGTCTGTGTCGCGCGGTCTTTAAACCATAGTGTTAACGTAGTAATTATATTCTATTTGATAGTGTTATTTTAAAACAGCGATATCTCCTAAGATATTCATTCACATCGAGTGATGTGAAATGCAATTTTGTTTTAAATTAAATACTTGTGATGAATGACGTATTTTTTTGAATTAGGATTAACATCGTGTTTATAAAATAGCTTTCGCAAATAATGCATTATCTTGAAACAAATTTGGTTAGCAAAAAAAAAAAAAGGTTATGGTGAGCTAACTAACCTTAAAAGATAGAAATGTGCTGTTGCGGGACTTTTTTTAGGACTTTTAAAGGGGAACTTTCATTGACAGCCTATGTTCTTTCATTCCTAATAAAGTGTCTGAATACAAAGTTTCACTGTTATATCTTCAAAAATGGCAGTTTTCGATAGGAACATTCATCACCTCTTTTTACCTATTCTCCCTCATTTTTTAGTGATAAATAGTAGCCTATTATCTGTGGTTTATCATAAAGTGTCTAAATACAAAGTTTCACTGTTACAGCTTTAAAAATGACGAATTTACATATGAACAGTCATCCCCTCTTTTTACCCATTCGCCCCCATTTTTTGCGATAAAAAGTAGCCTATGTTCTTTCGTTTATCATAAAGTGTCTAAATACAAAGTTTCACTGTTACAGCTTTAAAAATGACGAATTTCCGTATTAATATTCATCCCCCCTTTTTACCCATTCTCCCCTATTTTTTTTGCAATGAAAAGTAGCCTATGTTATTCCTCAGGGTCTATTTTATCTTTGTACCAAATTTCAGCAAAATGGGTTTACTGGTTTAGGCGTGAAAGCGTAACAGACAGACAGACAGACAGAGTTACTTTCGCATTTACAATATTACATATAAATATAATATAATATATATAAATCAATAAATAACATATGTAAAATAGTAGGGATTCAAATTTAAAGACATCTTAAACTCTTAACTTTGGAGTTAAATTTTTTTATGTTATTGGAAGGCAAACAAGCAGACGGATTTCCTGATGGTGAGAAATTCACGCCGCCTAGAGATACCAAAGGTGGTAATGGTGCGTTGCCATCCTGAGGCCGGGATATTAGGCTTCGAGCAAAAGTAAGTTTTCCGGCTACCTTACCCTTCCAACTGGAATACATCAAAGACAAGCACTGACGTTATGGCGGCAGAAATAGGTAAGGCGATGGTGTCAATCCAAGCGAGTCGTTGCGAAACTCTACCACTTAATAGGATGTCACGATGTTAATGACGGTAAGCCTGTGCTTGTCTTTGACGAGCTGCCTGGCAGGAAGGCAGATGTTCTATTCTGCAAAGGAGCCCGGACCAATTCAAAACATTCGAAGCATTTTGTTAACAAGTGTGCTCAAACACAAAAAATAGTCTGTATTGAACGAAATAATGCCTAGTTTTAATACCTCCATAAGGCCAAGGCAATATAATGTCGTCCGTCTCACATGATTTACAGTTTAAATAAATAGACTAAACAGCACGCAAAAGGAATCCATCTTTTCCATAATCTGGCAAAATGTATCAAGGTTTCTTACATACAACCCTATCTAACGCTTTTTCAAAATCCACAAAACCAGAGAAAATCCTCCAGCTCTTAGCCAGATGCTTTTTTTCAATGTTGTTTAGTAAAAATACCTAATCAATATCCTGTTACAAACAAAATCCATGAGGTCTATTAAATCCCTTGCGTCCTCTTTTCAACTATTTTTCCAAAGAGTTTTGATGCTCAAATAGTTTAAATTCTCATATTTTAACTAAGTCAACCTTGAAATATGCAAACAGATCTCTAAAAATTCACTTTACTATTTGAACACGTCATCTGTGCTTGTTGTCTACCTTTATTTTATTTATTCTGGAGAAAAACGAATAAATCCGAGACTTCTTCACCTCCCTCCAGAAAAGTTTAGTTAATAATCTTGAAATTGTTCATCAGCCTCTCTGCCCGTTTCACTAAGTGTTTGGTGGTGTTATTACAAAATAGTTCATTTCTCAGATTCAGATTCATTAATTGGAAATACTGTGGCTTAAAAAATATGTATTTTTTGACAATGACTGTTGTTAAGAAATATACCTATGCTTGAAACTTATAACGCTGTCCTTATAATTTGGTAAAGCATATGGTAAAATTGATATTGTAAGTTGGAACACTGGTTGTAGAAGTAGGTCGACGCGACCGTCTAAGACCTAAGCTGTTACTATAAATCTACTTGATGTGATCGTCGCTTGCGGCAAGAAGATTGTGACGTCAACTAGATGTTGTGTAACTAGCCTTAATACTGTTTTGTTAACATTTTATGTTTCATCGTTTACATGTAAAATACGTCTTTGTTATGTATATCATGTGGCAGAGCACAATAAAGATAACTTTGTAGATATATGGGAATTGAGTTCACAATGTAATGTTAATGCGTGGTTTTATTGAAATCTTGCTGTTTTATAGCTTGTCGTAGATGACACAGAGTAACGATGCGTCTGTGAGACAATTCGTCAGTTTTGAACTTCTTTTCCGTACTTTATCATATGTTTATATTTGTTTTTTTTTAAACCGGACTACCGGGGCTATTCAGTATCTTTTAAGTGATGATCACTGGGTACATCAAATAGCCGTCAAATGACGTGTTTAATATTTGTTATTTCCTATGACTAAGAGAAATACAATGGAGATAGCAAAAAAAAAACCTCATTTGACAGGTATTTGATGTACCCTTTACCCAGTAATCGTCACTAAAAAGATACTGAATAACCTCGCAGGTCTTTTATTTTATTTTGAAGATAAAAACATTAGTTTTAATGTCAGCAAAGATTAAAAAATGTGTATTGTTGGTAGTTTACTTTCTGAATAATTTCTTTAAATGTACTTACTTAAATGTTAATTCAGATATTAATTAGTTAATGTGCGAATTGTTAATATTAGATAAAAAATGACTAGATTTTTTTTGATGCAAATCTATATTAAATACATTTAACAAAAGTATGAACACAAAAAGAATAATACGTAGTTTTAATGTTTATTACATTTTTTTTACCTTGAAAATTAACCTGTATCCAAGGTAAGTGGTGGAGCATTCAGATGTTAATGACAAATATTAAAAAATAACAATCAATGTACAAAAAGTCTCAAAAGAAAGCTTCAGTTTACAGGTATGATGCGTTAAAATGTTAATGTGAACAATTGAATGCAACCTTAATATCTTAGCTTTTTATCACAGTACGAAACCCCGACCATATTGCGTCGATATTATACAATTTGATTATCATGACCCCTGGCGTCATAAATCTTGTGATTGATTATTTCAAAACAAATCGCTGTCGTTTAGAGGAATTCATGTATACTTTGAATGCCTGTCAAGAATATTTTTTTTAAATTACTTATTTTAGTCTTATTTGTGTAATTGTTTAGTCCATCTTGTATTGTTATGTTACTACATCTATAGAAAAATGAATTCTGCATTGAAGAAATTTTCCAAAAATAGATGTAGTCAACTAAAAATGGGTAGCAAAACACGTTTCTGGCATTTTTAGAATTTTCTCTGTCCGTCTGTGTGTCGACCGTGATTCACGCCTAATGTACTGAACTAGCTGCTTTATATTTTGAGAAATATCACTTTTTTCCACTTATTTCTATAGTAAGAAGGATAACCTTTGTTCCCGAGGGAGAGGGAAAGACAAAATGTAAATAAGGATATAATTTATTAAGGCCGGTTCAATTCATTAATCTTAATTAAATTGAGAAGGTACATATGTGTTTTACATTTTAAAGAGAGTACGAGAAATTAGAAACATAACAACAGTCAGTATAAAGTAACCAAATAATTTGAAATCCAAAATGTAGATAAATATTTGAAAGTACACCTTACATATTTTACGCCGAGTCCCCCTGTAGTGTAAGCACAGTGTATCGAGTGCCAAGTGAATTAAGGTCACCGGGTTGGCCAGTATTTTATAAATCTCGATGAATAACTACTATACTTTGTGTCATAGCAACGACTTTACTCCTAGTGTCAGTTTTACATAATATTAGGTACTAAATAAAATGTATCTAATATCTATCCAACTTATTTACTAATAATGTTGAAGGCAAAGCTATATGTATATAGCATGCAAATATCGAGAGACTAAGGATTCTCACCAGCTTAAGCTTTACCACAGGGGCACTTCAAGATAGAACAACTTTGCATATAGATTACTGTATTGAAGATTTGAATGCTCGAACGCGCTGAGATGGATAAGACAATGCGCTTCATCGACTTTGTATGTTGTGTACTACGTTTACTAAGTTTACTAAAAGCACACTCCACTAAGTTTATTCTTTAATAAGATAGCAAATGCCGAAGGAAACTTGTGCTAGCTTTAGAAGCACTAAATGACTATCCAAGAAAATCTTTGAATGCACTTTCTTCGATATATTTATAATGAATAAGCGCGAAGCGAAGGCAAGCGAGAAACTTTGATAGAAAGATTTTAGCTCCATGTTCTTTATGTAACTATAGCTATTACTATTCAAATATATTATATTAGCTATTTACATAGCAAACATGAGTAGCTCTCACTGCATTATAAGTAGATATATGCCTGTCCATCCGTTTCTGTTTAAAAAATATTGTTGCAATAAGATATTTTATATTTTTTACAAGATGATCTGGTATAGAACAAAAGCTTGATTTGCAAATATTTTTTGAGCTTGAATGTTTTATTGCATTTTTTTGTTTTTTTGCCGACTTCAAAAATTATAACATTTTCAGTTCGACTACATAATTTTTTGTAAGTTACTGGATTACTTTGCCAATAGACAACCAATTTTGATGGTTCTTTTGCAGAAACATAAATAAATCATGATTCCGAGCAAGTTCCATATTAGTTTTATCATTTGACTTATATTGAAAATAATTAAGTGAAAAACGATGATATTAATTAAGTGAAAAATTTATACATTAAGAGATAAGTGAAGAATGTGTGCATTACAAAGTGTAACCCAAAAAGTACCATTTCGGAAAAAAAATGCTATCTATCGAAAAAATAATTATTAAATCGCGACGAAGTTTCTAATGAAATATTTGGAGGTAGTTTTTTCCAGTTTCACTGGGCTTAACTGATTTTTTTCACTCCGCTGATATTAAGTACTGATTGGTTGCTAAATGTTAAATTTCAACAGCTTGTTGTTAATGTTTTGCCTCATTTCATCAGTGAGTATTTGATATTTATCGATATCAAACGCGTCACGCGCTCTCTAGTTAAAGTATACACCTAGCATCTAGAAACTGCGTCACGATGAACTAGATGTTAGTGTACCAGTAACAACAAATAATCACGTTTCATTTTAAATTGCAAAACAAAATTGAATTTACGCAAACATTCTATTATCGATTGTCAGAAAAGTAAAGACAAAAAACCGGCTGACTACAGAGGATGCATTGTTGCAAAAGATATGCAGAAATTTAAAAACAGAAACCTGAAAAAAATCTGTTACAATAAATATATACCGAGATAACGCAGAAGAACTTACTAGAAAGAACAAAGTAGATTCGTCAGAAAATAACAACAAACAAGTTACATTAGCACAAGTAGCACCTAATAATTAGAACAATAGTAAATCAGAAACTAATATTGATGATAATACTAATTGGATAATAAATTTACAGTTATCATTCGACGATTACCTACGTAAACTAGAACATAGCCCCAAGGAAGCTAAGACTCACAAGCAGAAATGGGTTTGTTAAAAACATGACCTGAAACTCAAATGGACTTATAAACACAAAAACGATGATGCGATTAGCCCTAGATACCAAAAATATAAACATGTGTCTAATATTAATAAATAATTATCCCAGAACAAGTCTTACGAAGCGAATCTAACCCCAAAGTAGGCAAATTATATGTTTGTGTTATGGGTATTATTCAACGATTATAACACATAGATATTCTTTAATATATACCAAAATAAATTTAATAAACACCCAGACCCAGAAATGCAGACATCTAAAACGTTCATCACACAGATGCCTGCCCCCGTCGGATGTTGAATATCAGAAACACACTTCACTCAACAGTCTTACATATGTTTTAATATGTCCTTTAATTTTTATGATGCACTCCATCCTAACAACACCGCAAGAGGAGGAAATGCAGTTATTATTAAAGAAACATCTACTAATAGGAAGATATTAAGCGCGAAGAACAGGAAATGAAAGTAGTGCCAGTGAGTATAAAAGTCAAACGTTATTTAATGAGTGTTGCGGCTATATATTGTCCACCAAAATATTTACTAAATAAAGAGCATTACATAGAGCTAGTTCAGAAAGAAAGAAAGAAAATTATTTATTTGCGGAATATGTGTGTAAACAAGATGTTACAAAAGTATTAAAGTATATTAACATATTGTACCATATTTTGGTGTGCAAATATTATTAAAAAAATATTATTTAATTACATATACTATAAATTTTGGCCCAAATATTTACATTTACAAATGGTTTAATTATCTTGTAGATAAGAATTTATAGGAAAATAACTGTAATAATTATTAACCAAATATGATGAAAGTTTTGGTTGACGACGAGTTTGTTTCGCCGTTTCTTCTCCTGTCTGGCTAGGTTTGGAAACGGTGGTAGTTTACGGTAGACAGTGCTAAATTTAATTTCAGTCTTAAAATGTTTTGGTAATAAATAATTAAACTAGTTATAAATATAAACCATTGGCTTAAAAGTTAAAACGTATGTATTTAATTAATTCATATTTTTTCTAAAGATTAAAATATTGGCACACCAAAATGTGGTAGAATATGTGGACATACTTAAATATTTTTGTAACATCTCATTTACACACATATTCTGCAAATAAATAATTTTCTTTCTTTCTCAGTTTGCAATGTCAAAGAAGAATCTCAGTAGAGCTTCTGATGAACAAAAAAAATGCAATCTATCTGACAATTATGATATTCACAATTTCACAGTTTTGAACATTTTTGCCAACATTTTATTCTTGCACAGTTACAATTACTTTCTTAAAAAAAATAACATCAATCAATGCCGTTGATGGAAAAAATGTGACTCTAAGAATTAGGGTTGCATCCGTGGAAGCCGCAGTTTATCCAACCCCTGCTACGATGCTGTAATTATGCAAATAGGAATACACAGATGGTTTCTATAATAAGAACCCTCTTTAATTTATGTACTCGTACTATGGCATCATGTAACTGCAAATTAATTACAAGATGTAACCAATATCTCTATAGATAGATACATGTATCTATATTTACCTCATCTTGACAAACAATTGGATGAGATCTGGCAGATAGGGCTGCCAACTGTATAATTACACTTTCGTACTAATTACATAAATCGAAAAGAGTTTTATTTGTTCTTCTTTTGTCCCAACGGAGGGATGCTAGCTATGCACGGATGGACAAACTTCTATTTTATTATTAATATAAATCTACCTCTTGACTCATTTTATTTATTGAAAAACCGCATCAAAACCGAGTTTAAGCTAATGATCTAAGCATACATAGGGTCAGAGTGCCGCGAGCAATATGTTGCAGTTACTAGATTTAGTAAAAGCATATACTTATTAAATATGACAGACTAGATTTATATGGGGAAACGTTACGGGAATTCTCTCAGTGTGTGAATTGAAAGGATTGTGTTGGACTCAGATCGTCTATCAAACTTAAACCACAAGGTGTCATATACTCTATCATAAAAGGGCGCTGTAGATTCAGATTTAGTATCAGAAAAAACTTTGTTCACGTAGACCAAACAAGTGGTGCATTTGCGCGTTGGCATTTGTAAAAACTACTTGTCGATCCGGCCAACTTTGTATCGGGAAAAATTCAAGTACTGATTTCCCTAACTACCCTGATAATAACCAACACTACAAAAAAAATATCGAAATTGGTCAATCTGTTCAGGCGTGATGCCATGACCACGCAAAATTGGGATTTATTATTTAGGATTATTATTATAAAGGATTTGCACATTTTTATCTGTAAGGATATAACTTATTATACATAACACAATGAACAAGAAAAATGCATATTGCAATTTAACCTTACATATGAAAATTGAAAGAATTCTTACAAAGAAAAATGAAAAAAAAAACAAAATTCATAATATGCGTCAAGACTTTTGGTATAGATATTGTTAATAAGATAATATACAAGTTTTGCACTGTCCAAAAATTTGTACACCTTTTGGTATGGACCTTATTTGAAACCTATAAGATTGTTAAGCAGTATCTCCCAAGTATACACAACCCTGGCCTTAAGGAAATAGCAATCTATAAGCACATAACCCGAGGGTTCTCGTACGTTAGATACAGGATGTACGGAGATGGCATCACCGACCACAAGTGACGGTTTCGCTTGATGCCCCAGCTTCACTCACTCGGTATTGTTACGTAACTGCACCTGAAACCTATTCTTACCTATTGACTGATTTTATAATTAGGAAATACATCTGTTTGACATAGAAGTAACCAAAACGTGAGACTCCTCGAATATACCGCGATGTTAGGAATGTTTTTGACCGGCTCGAGGTTTGTGCTGCCCAGAGCACACTTTTAGGCTATGAACTCACGGAGCTATTTCTACCCGCTCCCGCTAAGTTCGTGGAACTGCGGTTTTATTTCAAAACTTTCGAGACCGGTCATATAAATGCAGTCACACAGCCGTCGCGTTTGAAATCATCGGTCGCAAACTTGTACGATTCTACCGGCGGGCGACCGGTGCCGCAAATAACTGCGAGCGCTGCGGGTATAAAACGCGTCGTGAAATGTACTCTTACTTTTTGCATATAAATCTACATTCTACAGAAGCTGCGGGCCCGCAAACGCGGCGGGTGCGGGTGACAACCGCGACATGATTTCTTAGCATTAGAAGGCAAATTTTGAGAAACGATTCGGAATCGATAACGCTTTCACCAAAGAAGTATTTAAAACAAAAAATCAATAAATTATAAATACCTATCTATTATTCAATGCAAAATACAAGATATATGGTTATAACGTAAACAAAGCATAAAAGTGGTTCCCACCGACCGCAGTCTGTCAAACTGGTGCCGTCATGACTCGTACTAGGTACACCATAGCCCGATAATAAGTAAAGCATTTTTGCGGGGTGCTTTAAATTAATATTTATAAAAATGAATATTACAATTTGGCATCCTAGAGAAATTGAAATCCGTTTTTTGATAGAGTAAAGATTGTTACTCATTATTTTAAAATAAACCTTATTCCATGTGCATCTACAAACTGAGTGAGAACAGTGAACATGAAATGAATGTGATTATAAAACGAACAATTGAATTGGTAAACTAATCATTGAAAGCAATCGGAAATAAAAAGCGAAATAACTTTTCATTGTACGGCGATGCTCAAAGCACTTCCTAGTTAATACATTCAACGTAGAAATGAACCCTTGTGCAAAGAATGAACTAATCAATGAGTCGTATTCTAATAGCAGGTCACTTGGCACGTATTAGATCATTTAGTACCGGATATTGGTACCGTTCGTCTGAGAGGCACATCCAATGCTCCCAGCCTAATTGGATAGATTCCCTTTATATACTCCGTCCACCCCATAATAGGAAGCTTCTGATTAAATGTATTCGTGTCAGTATTTTATTTCACTCTTACAAATTGTTTTTGGTTTTACGTAAGTATAACTTGGACGTGTGTGTTTAAATATTTTATTGTTGTGGCAAAAGATAACGAGAAAAGACATGATGCTAAGAAATAACCGTGACCTATAGACACCACAGATGTTTCAGGTGCGTCGCCTATAGTCTACCGTCCGGATCGGAACATGAAACTGTAATTGAGGCGGCAGGAATAGGTATGTCATAAATTTTGTAGGCAAGTAGTAGGCAAATAGTAAAATTTTGTTTAGACACTAAAGATGGAAGTGGTGCGTTGTCAATCTAAGAGTATGTAGTTAGTTTGGTTTTATCAACTACACAATTCCCTAAACCGGAACGAGCCAGTGGCGATCACTGAAACTATAGCGGCTTATGCATTTATTGTATGCCAACGTCAAAGTGCACCGTGTATCAATCTGAATTAAAAAAATACTCGTAAATTACAATCATGCACCATGTAGTTTATACTTCCTGACATACAAAACTCGCCGTATAAATCAGTCATTTCACATTTGCCATGTGTCATGTCTGCTATCTATCATAAATCCTTTGTTCTATGATTTATGCCATTTTATATGACATTTGTTTTTGCCATCTGTCATTTGTTATTTGATATCTGCTGACTTACTTAACTAACAAGCTGTTTGACCTTCGCTTCGTGCAAATTTATGCATCCTTTGTAAATCGTAATCTTCTTTTCATATCCTTAGTAAAAATAAATTTTAAGCTTATGACGTATCTTCTCCTTGATAGGAGAAGATACTATGCACTACACATACTATGATTAGTATCATAGAGATGGTCTTTAAGCGTAGTAATTACAAAGAATCATTTTATCAAAAATCCGTAGATATTTAATCAAAAAGTTAATTAGGTAATTTACATTTTTCTGAAATAAAATCAGATAAATTACTCCTTATTACTTATTGATGTAATAAGATTTTCATGGTGTTGGTCCGGGTTCTTTGTGCAGAATAGACCGTCTGCTCCATACATGCTGCATGTTTTTACTTTGTGATAAAGTGCTATATAGCGACTTACCCTAGTAGGCATTTCGCCTTACCTGTTCCTCCTGCTATGATGACAATATGATGTTTCGGTTCTGAAGGTAGGGTACCGGTTTCCTCTTAACATCAAGTACTTGTTCGGTGTAATAAGCCGCGCCGTGAATAAAGATAACGAACAAGCAGGTGACTTTCCAGGTGGTAAAAAACAGGTGGAAACAATTTTACTGGTGCAGCGCTATGTTAGTTGTGAACAATTATATCGGCTTCAAGAAAAGAGCGTCCTTAAATGTTGGCAACGCATTTGTTATACTCATGGTGTTGAGAATGTCCGTGGGCGGCGGTGATCACTTATTTTCTTGCTCGTTTGTCACCTCTTGTATAAAAAAAATCAGCTTCCGACCTCAGGCACTGTAAACAGCACAGAATTAAGTATGGCGTAATAAAAGTGTTTCGGGCGACTTTTGCAATACTTCAAAGTGCATATATTTGTAATTTCAAAATAAAAGCTTTTCATAACAAATAAAAAACGCTTTAACATTTTCATATACAAAATATATTCTTTTATAGTACGTCTATACCTGATAATCTGCGAAAGAGCTGGATCTATTTGGATGGGCATTTTAGCAGTGGATAGTAAATTTGATAATGTACAAAATATTTGTTATGAAATAACTTGTTCCCTTGGGAAATAATGAATCGCTTTAAGGGTGAAGCACGACTGTAAACTAGTTCCCATTTCCCAGATAAAATATCTTAAACTCTGCGATATTTGAGTAAAATAAACATGAAACTATGTTCAGGTAGAACGTACGAGTGGTTTTATACCGATTGGATATTTACCGCAGATTACTCCCCAAGCGGAATATCAGCAGTCGTTTGTAACAAAGTTGGTGGCCAACAAACAATTAGATGAAGTTAGAAGCGGGACTCGAGTGGATTTGTTTGCCCTAAGTCGATGTTTGTTGCCTCAGAACATTCCTCAACCGGATATTAGCCCTTCTCCGGATGTGTGGCGTCTGCCTTATCTTGTGTCCATTTTTCCAACGCTCGAGGCTGTAAGGAAAATACACTGTTTAATTTATTCTTGAATAGCCTTTTGTTGCCTTTTGTGACGCTGGCCTAATTTAGAAAAGAAAGCAGGCAACTAGTCACTACTGCTTAAGTTTAAGATAAAGTTATCTTTTTGTAAAGTTTATGTAACATGGACATATTTTAAAAGAATTGAATTTTATTTATCGATCGAATGGAGGTCGAGGTGTTGGTGAATGCATCTAACGCTGCCAACTCTCTACGAGACTTGAGTTCGATTCTTGATTAGCATAACATACTAACGTATATTTCTATGTGTTGGTTCAAGGCTCCCTTGGAAAATATAGGCTATGTATCTAGTAGAACGTAAAAGGCAAGTGTTAGTTTCTTTGACAGGTAGAGCTTTGGGATGATAGGTTTAGAATCAGTACTTTGGAGAAATAACTTACTTATTGAAGAGGCTTACATGTTAGCCTGGCGGGTGGGAAATGCAATGTTGATATAAGTGAAAACATTTAGCCATATTTATAAAAGAAGAAGAAGAAGTGAAAACATTAACTTTGATCTATACATTTAGGTATTGGCCTTCACGTTAGTATTTTGCCATTAGTAAAGTAGAAATTTGCATCAAATTTTAAATCAATTTTAATCAATTATAATTAGTCATCAGTCATAAGTCGTCAGTAAGTCATGTCTGGTTCTTGAGTAACACGGTGGCTGCGTTACTCAAGCTCGTCTATTGAGATTTGGCGGCAGCGAGGAAATAGACGATACACTAATTTCTTCATGATTACTTGATTTGTGCACTTCCACTAAACAAAATTAATCTAATTCCCACCTAAATTAACTAATTTCACTAAATATAAACACGAAATTCAATAACTATGAAAAAATTACGACCATCTTCATTCACAATGGCGCCAAAACTCAATATACACTTGTTCAAAAATGTAGAACACAGAACAATAGTACGTAGAAATAAGAATTGTAACTACATAGACAATAAATGCGACCATAACCTTACATAACTACGCGACAGTGGTGCCACGTAGGTATAGCAAACAAAAACTACTAGGGCCAGAATTTTTTAATCTTTATTATTTTATTACTGTTTTATTTTCTTGATAAAAAACCAAATTGCCACTAAAATTCAAAAAACACCATGTCGTTTATTTAACTAGCAAGGAACATTTGTAAACGTAGAGCGAACAATACATTACAACAAGTAGATTTTTTAGGGGCAATCAATTACTTATTAAATACGGCAATTTTATCATGCATAAACGTAAAAAAATAATAAGTTAAACCGAAATAGTTTCTTAATAATTTAATTCCTAGTTTTTGATATTTCGTCTCGAATATTCTGTGTTTGATGCAAATGCAAAAAATAGTAGGAGCAGGTTAAGAAATCTGTTATAAATCACATCTGGCAAATTTTGTACGATCGTTTACGGATATTTTAAAGAAAAAGCTCAGATTTCACCACTTACTTAAAATCACTGACCCCTACCTAAAATTTCATAAAAAATAAACACTTGGGTAACACTCCAAAACACCGTGATCTATAAATTGGAATGATGAGGTGAAATCACAACTCACTTAACACACAATATCGTCACGAATCTATTAATGTGTTTTTAATAATGATTGATTCAGATTTCAAAACTAACTTGCAGGTCTGGGTGACTGGTTATGTCAAATAAATAATATCAAAAGTCAACGATTACCTAAATAATTGGTTTATAAGTTATTTACTCAAATGTACCGAATAAGTTATAAAAAAACATGTTTTTAATAACAATTGCATATTTAAGATTTTAAACTTAAACCGTCGCGTGTTATTAACATTTTCAATTATTTATACGGGATAGTCATGATGAAACAGTTAAAAATGTTAGTTGCATATTTATTTATTTTTTAGTAGTGCAGCCTATAGTAGCTCACCCTCATACAAACACTCTGTATAGAGAGAGAGAGAGAGAGAGTGAGAGGGGGGGTCATATCGGGTTTTTGAGACATCGAATCGTAACTACATGTCTAAGACAAGAAAGTAACGTTAAAAAATAATCGTGACTTTGTCCTTAACGTTGTGCATATTTGACATTTTTTAATGGTTAGGGAATAATTTTGTACGAATTGCTTTAATTATCAGAATGAAAGTACTATCATTTATGTGGTAGAATACAATATTCATTTATTGCGCTATCGTAAACAAAAAAGTTACGCAAACATGACAACACGAACATTCACGCAAGCGCCCTGCGTCGACTTACGAATTTTCGATCAGATCACGTGTCCTGACGCGAGTTTAAAAGCGAGTTCACAAAACTATGAAGCAGCAGACACACAGATACACACACATACTTACACAGAGACTTCAAACGTTACGTACAACCCTCTTTTTAAAACGGAGGTTAAAAATACAAGTATGGGAAGGAACATACTACGGTTAGTTGCCGTGTATTTGTAGGACTGCTGAAATTCATAGAAGTAAGGGGTGCCTTCCGCCGCGCCGCCTCGCCGCCTCGCTCGTTGTTATGTTGAGGAAATGGACCCACAGCGGCCAACGGAAAAGTCAAAGTGAAGAATCCGTGTCTCGGTTAATGTTGTTTACGTTACGGTAGATGTGTAAACAAGGAATGCGATACACAATGCTTTTTGAATTCAAAAGATTTTGATATTCCTATTATTGTTATTATTCCTATATTCCTTTTTTTTCTAGGCGATAAATACGCCTAACGTCGTCGACTCGAGGCGAGGCTCGGGTTCGATGCCCACAGGAGGTCACTTATACATATGTGATGTATGTAGCTGTTTGTATTTCTGCTTATTATATTTATTCCGGTAGTTATTCGAGTATTTCTTCATATCATTTATTATCCCAAACAAGAAACTTATAACACAAACAACAAATAAAAACTTGCTTATGAGTAGGTACAACTAGATTAAGCATCTTTAGCAATCATAAATATACATAAAAATATTTTGTCAAGATATTTATTTGGTCGCACTTTTTTGAAACGGCTAATCTAAAATTACCAAATTTTACGAGTTTTTTGTCTTTACATCGATGTTACAAATAAATAAAATTGAAGTATCTGAATATTTGTAATATTGAAATAACCTTTTTTTACTACATGCATATGAGTCTACCAAAATGTTTTTTTGTACAATTTTGTCTGTGTGTCTTTTTATTATAGATAATCTCTGAAAGGGCTGGAGTGATCTTGATGAGATTTTCACTTTTAGAAAAAATCTTAGTAAACTGAATAGGTTCGATGGCAAATTCCAGGTGGAAGAAGCTGCAAGCACAGGTAGTGTATAATTAATAATTAATGTTTCTGAACAAATTGCACTAGTTGAACTAACGCCAAAGTAAACAATGTATATGTATAAGCTTCGCACGGGTGGACAAACTTCAATGATATTATACAAAAAAACCTTCTTCTTAAATAACCCTATCTAATAAAAAAAAACTTGCATTAGAATCGGTTACGTAGTTTTAAAGATCTAATTATAGGACGGACAGCGGTAAGCGACTTTGTTTTATCCTAAGTTAAGTTTACAACTCAAAAGCATAGCTAATTACGTATGTAATAAATAGACCTAGATCTAGAAGTACAGACATCTAGATGCACAGAGATCTAGATTACACAAATATCTGTTCCTCCGGGGAATCAAACGCAAACCCGCGGTTGGTCGGTGGAGTTAGTTAGACATATAGGCTCGGCCAACGAGACGGTATATATTTGGAAGATATGAAATTATGCCATCCTGTATAAATATATCACCGCTAGGTGAAATAATAAGACAATGCCACCTGCATTGTCTTACCAGGTCGGCTAGTCTTTTATGTTATGGCAAGGTGAACAAGCAATCGGATCTCCTTGTAGTAAGAATTATGCAGTGATAATTGTAATTAATGTACAGTTTTTTTAAGTTGATATACCAATAATTTGTATTAATTCAAAATAACAATCAAAAGGCTTTAGGTGTTACACATCTACCATAACATTGGTCTCTAAAACCTGCTGAGTAGGCGTAGAGATTTATAATAGAAATTGATTTGTGGGTATTTATAAATGATTTGGTTCATTGCTTCAAAAACATTACTTGAGTTTGTACAAAATAACATGTAATAACAATAATATGTCCCTTACAAAATAAATGTTAACGTTGAATGTTAGCACATAATACGAGACGTGTCCCGTGCTATGTAATATAAAATTATTATCTATTTAAAATTAAATATTTACTTTCGTTTTGTATTGGAATAATTTAATTCAGTAAGAAAATAAAAAAACGAAAAGAAATATGAAGATTAATTGTAAATTTATGAAAGCTCAACTAAAAAAGTCCTTCTATATTTTGTGTATATTTTCAATAAATTTCAAAACAAAAAATAGACACATTCCAATACATAATGTACTTGTATGTTGTATGTTGTTATATACAAATTTATTGTTAATAACGATATTTTTGGTCGCAATCATACGAAACGGTTTAAGGTTTACTTGATTTTCATGAGTATTTTTAATGCATATTTGAAAGTATCAAAAAAAGGTGTTAAACTGTAATTGCTAGTATCAGTTAGATATTATATGTATAGTATAATGTAATTTGCCGGGTTCTCAAGCATCAAAAATAAATTTATAATTTAAATAAGATTCCGGACAAGCATTTAAGGCAAATATACATATTGTCACGTTGCGTTGAATGTATCCCTTGTCGCTAACAGTTTAATGATAACAATTGACTAATTCAATAAGTGGAGCCGAGTCATAAACCTTAGACAAACTAACTCACAGTTGGACGAACCAAACAGCTGTGAGTAGTCAGAAACGCATTAGACGAAGCTTTGTGTTTCTGATTTATTTACTCTGTGTTGGCGTTTGAAGCAACGCCGTGACTGTGCATATCGGTGTTTGTTTTTATTTACAAAGTGTCATAAATAATAATCCGGGTTGGGCAAATAAAACTTAATCTGTTTGCCTCGATGACTTTGCTAATTCAATATGATTATTGTTACCCTTGTCGTAATCGGGCTTCTCAGGAGAAGATAGACCAACAGCTTTTCTAACAAATGTTTACTAACAATGTCTAGGTAGAAGAACTGCGCTAACTTTTCAGGAGAATCACTGAATTAAACACCCCTACCGCCAAAACGTCAGTTCTAAAAACTGTCATCTTCCGATGATTAATAGAAAAAGGCGTTGCTTTACGGAAATCCATACTTAAATCCAAGTAAAATAATAAAGTTTTCAAAAAAATTATAAACAGAAAACAACTTTGCTTTGTATTTAATATATATATACAGAGACTTTCATAAAATACAAGTTAAAAATTACTTCAAAAAATTTCATAAATTTGCCCCGCAAAATGCCTAATTTTTTGGAATTCACCTTGAAACTTTCAACTTTTATTTTCGACAAACAAGAGTTATTTCAATTTTTAAAGTAAAAACTTCTTTAGCGGCGTTGCGCACTTTTTTGGAATGGGTAAAAACTTCTAACTTCGCGTCAGATCGTCAGAGCGTAAGACGGCGCACTGCGCATGCGCGAACAAGACGACGGCGCAGGTCGCTTGCTCGAGATCTAAAATTAGACGTAGTTTCATTGCTGTTTTTGTATTGCTTACGTCATATTTCTGAACAGTATAGGATTCGCAATGAGTGAGTGTAAAACAATCGCATAAAATACGGCGGTTCGGCCTCTCGCGTTGTTCTGCAGTATTAAATAATGTACTGTAAAGTGTAAAATGTTTCTTGCTTTGAATGCTTTGCAGTTTGTGGTAGATGAAATAGATATTAGTTTAGTTCAACATCTTTTAATTTGTTTGCGACTAGGTATATATAGGTTTCTCAGTTAATAGAAATTACAGTACAATGTTGTGAAGAAGTTTAGCTGTTTTCGAAAAAGTTTTAAGTTTAACAAAGGAAATAATAGTAGTAGGAAAATCGATATACACAAATATATTGTGTTAAATTTAATTATGTATAAGTTTGAAAAATTAAATATTTCATTATTTTTAATCTCATAAGTAACACTATTTTAACTGGCCGAGCTAAATTATGAAGTGGCCGTACTAGTGGGTAGGTAGCGTACTGAAGTTTCATGGTTTAGCACAGAATACTAATAGGTAGGTACTAATAGTACTAATAAGGTGTACTAGTACATTTTACGGATTGTACGATTGCAGTGCGAATCCAAAAATGTTAAGCACATTATTGTATATTGTATTATGCCACATAAATGATAGTACTTTCATACTGATAATTAAAGCAATTCGTGCAAAATTACCAATTTCCTAACCATTCCAAAATATCAAAAATGGGCAACGTTAATATTGAAGTTTTCACTTCTGCCGGCACTCCCGGAGTGCAACCCATCTTTTTTAATATTAGTTTTAAAGTCATTTGCAAACGAATTTAAAGAAATGTGGTTTAGAGTGAAAATTCAAAACTTTTACTGGCGGAAAAGTAGGCGACAAGTAGGCATTCATTGATAGGCTTTTAGGTAAAAACTTTATTGAATTTTAAGTTTCTTAAAAATAGTCAGTCTACCCACTGCCGTGTTATAACTATATTAAGCAATCGACTCTTGAGAAGAGGTGATATTTACCCCCAAAAGCGAAAGCATATTAGAGCGTGCTGCTTGGTACGATTATGAAAGAAACTGAGTATTTATTTTACTAAATCATATTATTAAATTGTAGTATCTTAATTAATGCTACTAACTATTTACTATTCATTTCGCGATTTTATTTGCCCATCACTTTTCATACTTTTGTGACCATATCAAGGACCTGAGCACTTTGCTGCCGTCGTGACAGTTGTAACGATCGCCAGAAAACCACATGCCTAGTTTTCTTCGTTCTGTATCCATTTATTTTGAGATCTACGAGTAGTATCTTCACTACTACTCGTAGATCGTTGCTCCCCGTTTAAACAAGCTGGACGATAGTTGTGTTATTGTCTTCCTTACACTTCGAATTTCCAGTATACCTACTTATTTAAGTCTTTATTTCTTGTCACAGTATGATCTTGGTTATTTTAAAAGTATTTCATAAACTAAATATGTTTATATTTTAAGCGTCACATTTTCTTAAATTAGTAGTTATATTATAATACCGAGGTGACTCGAGTTCCAGTTTCTAATTTTAATTTGTCACTGCACGATGCTGACGTCATGGCCCCAATGGAGTGTAGGTATTTTCTCAACTGGTTTAGTTTCCATACTGTTCCATATTTATATGTGCCTTACACTTTATAACCGTACTCGAAAACAAGAGCTTATGAATTGAACTTTTTTATGTTTCTGACGAAATTACTCAGCTAATACTAAACCAACTTTGACGTTTGTTTTTGGAAAGGTGGGTTATTATTCTTACGCGGTCCCATATAAATATTATAGAAATTCGACATGTGGTTTTTAGTTTCTACTTAGTAATGCATAAACTCAAAACGTAAGAAGTTGATGTTGTTGTTTATGATTTTCGAAAAATAAATGATCAAATTGCGACTCGGTAATTAAAATATTTTGTTGTATATAATGTTGTAGTTTACTCTTAATTATCTGGCACATATTTAATACACAAACACAAAATTTGTGTTCCGAGAAATTTCAGAATCGAAGATCTACAAACAAATTTTTCTTTGTTATATAACTGAAGTATAGATCCGTCTTATTCTCAATACAGAACATGAGCCTCATGTCTCATTCAGTCACCGCAACTGACATTCGAATGTGTGTGAAATGGAGCTGAACATCGAATCTTCCGCTCCCGAAAAGTGACTAATTGAAACCATTAGTTCTCGGCGTTGCAAACAGTTTGTTGTGTATAGGTAAATGTTCACATTTGAGTGGTATATTATACTAACTAAAAATCATATAGAGTTAATTAGCTCCGTAACACCCATGGCCATCGTCACGTAGGCGAAAGTTGACAAGTGTATTTACCGGTTATTAGTTTTCTATTACGCTGTTATACCATAGTCTCATAGTTTCGAGTGAGTAGATAGTATCTTCGTGACATCCAATAAGGTTTTCAGGGTGCAAGTCATGTGGTCTCGTCTTAGCAACATTTTGCATGAAATTTTTTTAATGGGATTTATTATTCTTGTGCGGTCTGTTACAACTAGCTGATTAAGCGTGGTTGCAACAGTTAGCGTGGTTTCTCCGCCTTACTTATTCCTGCCAAATTGTAAGTACTCGCCGTTACCGTGTTCGGTACTGGATGGCAGCTGGAAGACGCACACGTGATCCAAGATACTTGTTATGAGATAACGATACAACAGTCACATCTACGGTCTGTTGATGGCTTTTTATTACTAAAACTGAAAATTGTTACGAAAATTTTAATCGTAACTCTTCTTACGAAAACTATATTCTAAAAACTGAGGTAAACGATTAAGCTACACAATACAACGTCGTGCATCTTTATTAAAACCATAAGACGAAAGTAGCTACAAAAAGGGGATGAAACTAACTTTTTACTGGATAGTATTGTATAATTCGTAAGTATTTCATATACGTTTTCCGTAGCACATTTCCAGTCTAAAGTTAGCAGTAGTTTATGCTAACTGCAGTTACTTGAAAATTGTGTAATGTCGGAGTACGGAACATCATTTTCATAACCGTAATTTATCGGTGTATGGCTAGTTTCAAAATTTCTTGTTCATTTTGGATTAAATTAGGTATTTTTCACAGAAATGAGATGCTATATTTTCAAACCGGATAGGAAGCAAAGTTAGTTCAACAGTTACCATGACCTCTAAACCGGAACAAGACAGTTGTTAGAACTGAGGCTATGGTGACAGCACTAGTTAAGGTAGTGATCTGGGAAAGTCGTTGCAGTTTTTCCACCTAGTCATAGTTGCGGTGTTAGTGACAACTTGTTTTTTTTTTGAATGGCTAATATGTTGCTAACCGCCAGGTTTTTACAATTTCACCGGGCTATACCGACAACTATGACAACTTGTTAGGAAAGCAATTAAAAAAAAAGAATTAAATAAAAGAAAGAAAAGTTTATTCACACCGTTGCTAAGGCGGCAGGATTATGTGAGGCAATGATACTAATCCAGGATAGCTATCGTACAACTTGCAACGTACCAATCTTAATGGCAGTTCCAGATGGTTGTCTTGAACCCCTACAAGTGAGCGAATTCGGAAGGAGGGGGGGGGGTCCGAACGCAGTTCAGTTTGTCCGACATACTTACTACCGGATTCAGAACACCACAAATTAATTCTAGCGAGAGTTAGCAAACATCATTCCTCAGACAACTTCTCAAGTTATACCATATTATGTTTTTGTACGTTAGTATCCACCATTACTTATTCCGTTACGAACTTGGTAGGCGAACGAACCCTTAGGCTATATTTTTTCCATGGACCTCGGAACATAGGAACGTGTAGGATAGGAAACAAGCAGACATATTTCCTCTTGATTAAAAAATATTAACATAAGTATTTACTAAATCAAACAGAGAAGTGCTATATTTTCGTTAATTACTCGAAAATCCTAATGGCTTAAGGGATTAATTAATAACGGCTTATTAAATGTAAATCTCTAACAGATAAATGCGCGCGTGGAGCAGAATTAGGGGAATGCTAAATTAATTAGTATTTATAACTTTGTTGTTTCAAATGGCTATAGTGTTGTATAGTTATTTACATATAGTTTGCTACATGTACAGTATCAGGTGTAAGGCTTATTTTTTTTATTTCAAACTATTTTTAAAACTTGATTTTAGTGCGCACTTTTCTTGAAAGAAGAATACTATTCATTTAAAACAAAAAAAAAAAAAAACTTGAACAGTCTCTTACACTCTCAATTTTTGATTATGCTGATTTGTGTTTCTTTGAGAAGTTCTAAAATTCCTGCATCCGCAAAAATCCGCATCTAAAATTTGCATTTATTTTTCATCTTCGTAAGTATGAGTATCGCCTCTGTGGTCTAGCGGTTCAGTTGTTGGACTTGACCGCATGAGGTCCAGGGTTCGAATCCCGGGTCGGGCAACAAAAAGGAAAATTAGGTTTTTCCGATTTTCTAATAAAAAAAATGTTGCTCGGGAAAGGATATGTGCCCAGTTGGCGATAGGCTTGCCACCTATCACATTGTGGGACTTAGTATCTTTGGCAAGTCGTGGGTGCCCTGGTTGTGCCTCTGCGTACCCCTTCGGGTAATGGGCGTGAAGATACTTTTTTTTTAAGTATGACCACGTCTCCATGTTTAGTGCTCAACTCAAAAGGCTTCCTATAGGTTTCCGCAGAAATTTGCATATTCCTCCTCTCCTCTATTCTGTACAATCCGCCAGCTCCCTCGTACTTGCTTGAACGTTTTAGTTTTTCGCACTTTACCGATTCCTCTTGTCGTTCCAACCGTAGCTCAGTACTTCGTTTTCCCACTTTGCACTGCCATTGGTATTCTTGATTTTTAGACTAAATCAATTAGTCAATTTGTGGAATTCTCTTCCTGTCGAGGTTCGTGATAACCGTTCTTCACTAATCTAATTTTTCTTCGTTAAAGAAAAGTTTGGAAGAATATTTCTTTTCGTTGACTTAATAATAAACTCGTATATCCTACAAATTGAACAGCTTAATTTTTTGGGTTGAATGGAAGAATTTTATAATTAGAGATAAGCTCACCTTTTATGCGTTTTTACTTAGCCTGTGTTTTGTATGTTTTTCTTTTTTGTGCAATAAAATATTAAATAAATAATTTGAAAACCTCATTGAGCCTCACAATTTAGCCTAGAGGGGTTGCCTGAATCAGGTTAGATTCTTTACGGGGCAGGCATTTGTATGATAATATGCAGACAATATCTGGGTATAAACATTTTAATTAAATTTATTCTGGAATTTACTTATGTATTTCTGTTTTTGATCGCCTTTGTCGTCTAGCGGTCCGGGTGTTGGACTTGACTGCATGAGGTCCCGGGTTCGAATCCCGGGTCGGTCAACAAAAAAAGAAAATTGGATTTTTCCAATTTTCTAATAAAAAAAATGTTGGTCGGGATTGGAAATGTGCCCGGTTGGCGTTAGGCTTGCCACCTATCACATAGTGGGACTAAGTGTCTTCGGCTAGTCGCGGGTGCCTTGGTTGTACCTCTGCCTAACTCTTCGGTGATATGGGTGTGAAGATACTTATTTCTGTTTTTAGTTTAGTATGATAACACCAGTTGCGTCAGTATAAATTTGTGTGCTTTGTCCGAAGATAAAAAATAAATTCTATGAATCTGAAAGCACTAAAAATGTTTTCTCTTTTTCATTGGTTGATTTTAGAGAAGATAGCCATAACTTAAAACAAGTTGAATTTATACGCAATTGAACCCATTTTATGGAATAAAACGCTTTCTTTATCTTAAAATTTTATTTTTAAGAATATGATATAAAATATCTTAAGATTATAAAAACGGTGGTTATTTTATTTATACGTACTTAATATTAGTTTTGCAGAGTTAGTTTGTAATTTCTACAAAAAAATAGCTAACTACTTTTTCTTGCCTCGATTTTTTTGTTTCTTTTGAATGAGATAATTGCTTGAAAATACACATTACGAAGTGTTGACTTTTCTTGGGGTAAGAACTTAACTTATTCTTGTAACTTAACTAACGTTAAACTAAACTTGTGCCTTAGAAAAACGTACTCCCCTGTTTAGTAGTTGCAAAGTCGTAATTGATTTAATATTTGTATGTATATAGTTTTGCTTACAACACTTATTAGTGTTTGAGTTTTTGAAATTAACGATTTAAGACTTTGACTGATTAAGAAATTACCTACAATTTGATCCGGAGATGGATATAGACTACTTTACTCCACATGGCCTAAATGATTCCTACAGAAGAGCAAAAACCTTAAATTTTTCTAAACTGCTTGTATCATATAGATCATCATGTTTATTATTTAAATATTTAGCATGTCGTTCAGATTGTAAAAAACATATTTAATTCATAATCTTTAATGAAGCAAACTTTTCTGCTAACGTTTGTAATTTATTAAATAATTTTAAATTTAATAAAAATATATTCTTATTCTATAAACTAAGACTAAACACGATGTGTTTTAAATGTCCTAATTTTTGTAAGCGATAGACTCCTCTTCTTCTTTTTTGACTGCCTGGATGAGCACTAATGACATGACGGCGTTCACCACCTGAGTAAGAAATTTAAAAGCAAAGATTGAATGTCGCTGTTTGATTTATAACAAGTTTTGATAACAATTTCGAGGAACAATTCAGACGAGGAAAAGAGAGATGGAGGAGAGAGGAGGAGGTTTGCTTGTCCAATTTGGATCGACGTAAGGATTCTACTTTTAAGTAGTTCCAGTAAAGTAGGTGAAGTATGACCGGAGATATCAAATAAATAGGTGAATATAGAAGTAAAAAATGTAATTGCTGGCTGTTGTGGGTGCGAATCCTTGGCTTAGTCTAGTTCAAAAACTAAAAGAGCCGAACGAAGACCTCTTCTGAAGGGTGAAGATATATTTAAAAAAAGTAAATCTAGACAAACCTGCTAAGTTTCTTTGGCGCGATCTTCTCAGCGAGAGACCGTGTTGCTGTCCAGTGGTAGGTTTTAGCATTATGTAGCCATATTAAAAGTTCACATTGTGTGAACTTTAATTGAAATAAAGTATTATTCTATTCACAAGTTGGAGACAAATAAGATTTAATAAACAAAATAAAACATTGGAAGGTCAAACTTACACAAATCATACAGGAAGCCAACACAATGCCAGCCAGCCACCCAGTCTTGCCTTCTAAATACCAAGTCATTTCGTCGACACAGCCGTGGAAGTAAGCGTTGCCGGTGACCGAGTCTCGGCACTCCGAAGGTAATGGTTTGTTCATGTTAATGAAGTCCATTGGTCCGTCAGCTCCGCAGCAACCAATCTGAAGGAAATTGTATTCTCTCTAAATAAGGATAGGACTCAAATAACGTATTCTAAAGTGTCGACATTTATTTTCTGAAGCAAAAGTTGTATACACTAAATAGAATCACTTGATTAATTGAAAAATGTGTGCGTGTACTAGCGTACACTCGTAAGAAGTGAAACTTCTTTATGACGTTATTTTTCAAAAAATAATTTACTATATGCTACTTTACAGAAATTGGTTAAATAAAGTTAAATTAGATAAAGTTTAAACCAATCCCTACTCCGCTGGAGAAAATATACCTCGAATCACGCGTGGTAGGGATAAGAAAAAGATGGCGCGTAACGGAAAAATGTGACGCGTAACGAAAAAATGTTACACTCATTTTTTTTCCAACCCCGATAAAGAAGTTTCACTTCAAAATTGTAATTATCTCGGGTTATTAGTATAAAAGGAAAGGAAACTAGTCCAATCTGAAGGTCCGATCAATTTCAGTAAACTAGATTTGTGTCATGAAAGAAACCAATAGGCAAATGATTACCAACCACTGATGTATCAATTTCATAACGACCGTGGTGATATTTTGGGAAGCTTCTTATAAGAATTGGAGAATCTCAATCTTCACGCCCATGTCTGCGAAGACCTGGGCAAAGATACAACTAGAATATCCACTATTAGGTAAAGGTTACATACTTAGATCCAAACTCTCGTTTAACTCTACGATTACCTAGCTCGTGACAATACGAAACCTGACCTGAACTTACATATTGATGAGGCTTTTACTCTTGAAACGACTAATATGTTTACCACCTTGGAGAAGAAATCCAGTTTGGTTTTTTCCAGCTTACACATAAATTTGAATCGAATTCTTCTAGGCTGAACAGAAACTACCGGTTGCCACGCTGTATTTACATGTATGTAAAAAACAGAGAAATAAAAGTTTCTTTAAAGAATGCATTCCAACAGACTTGACAGAAGGTCCATGATCCAGATGGTATTATGCAGGATTTTTATTTGCAACAATATTGGATCTGGCATCGAACTGGACGTATTGCAGACGGTCATTCGATTAGTGTCGAGGTCTCGGCGGTACCAAGCTTCTACGCGTTCAATTGACGTGCCGTTCCAATTCGACAGGCTGTCAATTTTGCGAATGTGCTCGGATTTTGAAATCAAACCAGTGAGGGTTTGTTTCAGCTTGCTTGTCAACGTGACATATTTTTGTGAAAATACACGAGAATGTTTACGTGGGTCAAATTTAAAGCTATATTTTACATTGCGTAATAGATTCTAATGACTGACTAGAAATTAATGTCTTGTGTGATTTTGTTGAAGTGTTACCACCTGCTTGTCTTATGTTAAGAGGTTGAGGATGACTCGGCCGCTTGTCTAGTACAAGTTGCCAAAGTTTAAAGTTAATTTTAATCTACATTATATACATAAACAGTAAAAAAGTTAAATCCGTATATACATATATATTATTGATAATTGATATATTAGGTAATATTTTTTTCGTTAATTGTCTGCTCCCTTTGCACAAAAATGCTACCTAACGGATTGTTACCTATGTTATGTAGTAGTTAACATACATGTAAATCGGAGTAAAGACTTTTTTATTTATTAAATAAATAAATGAATATTTTAATTAAATATCAAATATTATACTATATCATGTCAGGCACAGGACGTACACTACTGAACAAAGACTCTCCCATAGATCTTCAAAGCGACCGTTTGGACGCAGTCTGCTTCCGGCAACCCTGCGACCCCCCTCAGATGGTCTATGTATATCTTACTACTTTCTGCACTATACTTTTTTAATCTTGTAAAACCTTTCGCTACAATCACTAACCACGAGAGGTCACTTTAGCGTCTGTTGGTTTAAAGTGGCTGGCAACAGCTAGTTTTACATATTTTAATGTTGTCATTAACCCGTGTTAGCTTTCATAAGATGTAATACATTTTCTAACAATATAAAATATTTTTCAAATACGTATTAATTGAATCTCTAAGATCTGCAACTATTCTTCAGTATTGTTTTTTTAGGGTGAACTTTTAGAACACGCTTGGTGGTCAACTTATTTTCTGAAATGTAGAAGGTAAAGGATAGTGCGTTGCCGATCTGAGACTATCTAAGTTTGTCGTGTAAATTTACCATCTATTTTAGGCTGTAGACCGCACCGGACAATGGCGAACACTGACAGACAAGCAAATGGCCTTATTAGTTCAAGGTTTTAGGTAGAAAAGTATCTTTATCATTTAACAGAAATGTTTTAGTTAAATAACAATGAGGTATGCTAGTTCTTGAGATATGAAACGTGAAAAATGTATAAAACAACTATATCCAACATCTGTTAGATTTGGTTTATTAGAATTGAAACTTCACCTGGCGTCCAAATACAAGATACTAGTAATAACAAGCATCAGATATAAATGGGTACTTACTCCTTCTTGTACCATCCTTAATATCTCCCGGCTACCTTCATGTTGAGGGTTATTCATTAGCCTGACAATAACGTCCTTGATGAGAGGTTGTATGCTCGAGTCATAGGTGGAGAAGTCCAGGACGACACACGCGCCCACTAGACCGAACACAAATGAGGCAATTTGTGACGCTATGAACTGAAAATAATAAGAAATAGATGTCTACAATTTTTCTATTGGAATTTGAGTTAACATGAATATATTGTAATATTTTACGATGTTTATTTATTTTTATTGAGTTATTTATTAGGAATTAGTTATTAACATTAGTATGGAATAAATAAATTGGAACTAAAAATTGGACTTGAAAAAAAGGAAATATGATATTTCTTGCCATTGTTTTTAATAAAATCCTAAAAAACATATAAAAAAATCAAGATATCAAGATTACAACATAAAAAACAGATCAATTTGCAACTTAAAAAAAACGTGAATTGCAACTTAAAAAATTAAAATGAATGATTTCATCGGATGCGTAGTATCTTTTCACCAGGTAATGTCTTTTTCTTTACTAATTTATGAGGTGTTATCGGAGAAAGAATATGAATGAAAAGGGGTAAGAAATTTCTCTAATTTTAACTATCTGAATAAAAAATTGGATTAAAATTACCTTCTATAAGAAAACGTAAGAAACAGACGATTGCATTACAATGACGTCAATTTGTTTCTGTCATAAGCAAACTAATCTAACAGCATATATCATATCTTCATGCCAAATCCCTTACGGGGTAGGCAGAGAGTATCGAGTGCCAGACCTCACGATCCTGACAAACCTGTCTTGCTTCCTTCACATTCGTTACCCTTTTCATACAAACACGCCGGTTTCGGAGACTCTTGATATTACCCTCGGATAATATGCGATTAATCTGATCGTGAAATATCAGGGGAGACCAATCCCCGAGTACCTACATCCATCCACATTCGCATTGTATATCTGCTTTGTCAATCTTTTATCTTTCATTCTTTCCACATGACCGAAACCAGCGGAGCTTGCCCTTTCGCATTTTAACAGCAACTCTTTCAATCCCACTCTTTCTCGAATCTCACTGTTACGAATGCGGTCAGCGAGCGTTACACCACAGATTTTCCGTGCTCTCATTTCGATCGCATTTGTCCTAATTTCATGCTTTTTCTGACATACCCAACTCTCGCTTCCATACAATAACAAGCACACAATTATGCAAAGCGAGTCTAGCTTTTTGAAAGATTCACGAGCTTTGTGTCATTCTAATAAACTTAGTTTAGTGAGTGCGCAATAAAATTGCCACTAATCCAATTCTTTTTTAGTTTTTCATTATAAAGTAAATCGTACCGCGTATAAAAGCTTGACGTTTTCCATTAGCGCTGAACCACAACCGAGGAAGGCGATGACCATGATGGCCAGAGATCCAATGAGAATTATATAAATTCCGATAAAGTACTTCTGCAGTTCAAGTATCCTCATCCACTCATTGAAGCCCGGCTCGAAGCATATCCACAGGCAGAGGGCGAATATTGATACACCAAACAACTGAAATGAAAATTAAATTTGCAATGAAAATGAGGAAATTAATATAAAACATTACTTTTGAAACATTCGGATTGATTACACGGTATTTATAACTCAACTGAAAACTCCATGTGCCTAGCCAAAAACTTAATATTTACAAAAATATTCCATTTATCATTTACCATTTTCATTAAATAGATTTGAAAAAAAGATATTCGACTTGCTGTTGGAAAAATATAGTACAAAAGATTTTCTAACAGATTAAATATTGGTAATAAATATTAATCTATCTATATCTATACCGACCTGTAATAAAACTGTAGAATAGTGAATTTTACTCGTTCGATGTATAAAAAATAGGGACAGCAGAACCCATATTTATCATTATTGTATGTCTGTATCATGCCCGCAGTTCATACTGAATCTACTGAAGTGACTGTAATGAAATTTGGCTGGTAGACCCTATATTTTACTAAATTAGTGAATGAGTCAAATAATTATGGTTTGTTGTGACTTTGTTTAGCGCAAATCATTTAATAACTTTACCTGTTTTAATTAAATTATTAGTTTAATTTTTACTGAGATTGAAATATAAGAAGCGTCCGTCTTTACTACCCTATCTTTGATGAACCATTACTAACTTAGATTATTTATGGTGGTCATATTAAAACTTTTAATAATTATTGTTACTATTGATAACTGATGGGATATGAATATTTCGTAACGTAAAACTGAATCCCTAGAATTGGTAATTTTGTTTTAGCTTTTACAATTTTTACAATTTCTATGTCTACCTTACCTGAACCTCTGTGCTTGCATTGGTTATGCCAGGGGTTGTAGTTACAAAAATATAAATAAGTACCATAACGAGTTTAGTAAACACATCCGGAAATTCAAACATCCAGATGTTCATCACAGAAACGCCTGCCCCCGTCGGGAATCGAACCCGAGCCTCGTTGTGTACCCGAGCCGTGGTGCATTTGTGGTGTTAGGCGTTTGCGCCAAGCTCTCAACCAACGAGGCGGTCAAGAACCAGTGGTAGATGTGTCCTAAAGTACACGAGTTGCTCTGTAGAATAAAATATATTTCGCAACGTATTTTTATTTTAGCACTTGCCCTGTGCTTGGGATAAATTTTCTATAAATTTTAAAGAAAGAAAAAATTTCGCCCCAGACAGGATTAGAACCTGTAACCTTTCGTCTCAATTCCTTTTTTCCTTTTTTTGCTTGAACTTTAGTACCATAAATTAACTTAGGAACATTTTCATGCAGTTAGAAGTCTTACTATTGAGGAAGTTTTATCCATCGTACATCACGTGACAACCTTCTATACAAAAATGTTAATATTAATCAAATATTTTTATTTATTATACATTTATTTATTTAATACTAGCTGTTACCCGCGGCTTCGCCCGCGATAAATTGCGATGTAAGCTATCATATCTTTCAAGTTAGGACAAATTGCACACAGTGTGTAAATTTTATTAAAATTGGTTAAGTAGTTTAGGAGTCCATTGCAGACAAAACAAAGTGACACGTAATTTGTATATGTAAAGATTTTCAAACATTAATTTATGTTATGGGTCCTCATTCTCCTGTTCCTCAGGTGCTCAATTCATATTTAAAATAAAATAGGAAAAGACATACATATATGACATACAATTATTTGTTCAGAAAACAAACGAACTTTGGCAACGAAGAAAAGGCTAAAAGAAAATCTCCGTTCATTACCTTTATCTGTATACTACAAAAGAAATGAAGCCAGTATTATAGAAAGAAAAAGTATAAGCCAAATATTTTTTCTTATAAAGAAAATGTTACTGAACTCTGAAGTGGTTATTTAGAAGAGATTCTCAAACTGTTTTAAAACAAAATTTATTGATAGAGTCTAGACCAATGTTCAAAATACAGTTGTTTACAAAAATACACAACAATATACATTAAAATGAAGTTAATATTGTAGAAAGTGCATTAAAACGTGAATAAAGTTATGGGAATAGGCATCTGTAATGTAATTTTTATGACGTCTTACTACAGCTACAGCTGTCAGTCGCCTCTGTGGTGTGGAGGTGCGACGTCGGACTTTACTTCTTGTGGTCCCGGGTTCGATCCTTGGGTCGGGTAATAAAAACTAAAGAAAATGTGTGTATTAAAGTTTCTAATAGAAAATAACTTTGCCCGGTATTGCATATATGCCGGGTTAGCGATAGGCTTGCCACCTAACATTGTGGGACTTAGTAGTGAATTCGGCTAGTCGTGGATGCCCTGGTTGTGCTTCTGGCTACCTATTCAGGGATATGGCTGTCAGGTATTTTTTGGTCAGTCATTGTGTTTCTTCAAGTAACTCCTAGACTTCGGGCTAGAAACGACAATTTGCCTGTTTGCCTAGCAGCTCATAAGCAAACAAGCTCTCCTCTTATGAGCGTTAAGTCGGTTACTACCAACAGGACCATTAATGGAGTGTAATCTGTAGCATATTTCCCACCTATCGCCATAATGACATTGTTCGGCACAAATATAATATCATATTGTCTATAAAATCTAAGAAAAAAATACTTTATATTGTTTGGCCTTCCATAAATATTAACGACTAGTTTCACAGAGTTGTAAGTTATAAATTACGATACGAGATATCAAAAGTTTCTTAATCTTATTTTTGTGTTCCAACATCGACATTTCAATAACTTCTAGTGAAAGAAGGCAAACAATCTGACGGAATTCTCTACCTAATTATAAAAAGTACCTATAAAGGCAAAAGATGTAATACTGCGAACTTGAGGATTGGTTACTTAGCGTTGATCTGGGTAGGTTCATTATTTTAGTTTTGGTTTATGGGTTTTATAAAACTTAAGTTCTTTAAACGTTAGCAAGCAGATGGAATTTCCTGATGGTGAGAAGCATAGGCCGCACTGGCAACCTGAAACTCTCATTTAAAGCTTTTGGGTTCATTTATCAGTTGCCCTACGCTCCGGTGTGAAATACAATGTGGCAGCAAAAATAAGAAAGTGAGAGAGAGGTTTTAATCCGGATGAGTTGTTAGAAAAATTTACCTAATAAGATCAAAGCAATTGTAGTGCTAAAGCTAGACTTGTGCTAGCTAGCTAGACGTGCAATTCACGACAACTGTTATGTATTTATCAATATATAAAAAAAACAGATAAAATTATTACGAAACGTTACTAATTCAAAGCGAACAAACTCATGAGTGAAACTAACAATAACAGGAAAAATTCCAATGAAGCGTTCAGAACTAAAACTTTCATCGTCCCATTAATTTCGCGAAAAACTTTTATTTGGATAGCAAATAAGATATCACGTGATTCCATCTAATAGTCTTGTTTTTGCTGGGCAAATTGCTACAGAGAATTAAAGCAGTTACCTCATAGTTTTGTTGACGTAATAACAAGGATTGCTTTATTATTTGTCATAAGTATCCAGTCCTCGAAAAATGTTTTTGTGTCTACTTAGTGCTAAAGTTGACGAAAGCAAGACAAAACTTTCAAAAACATTTTAGTAGTCATTATTTGCTTTTACATTGATTTATTATTTAAATTGTAAACAAATATTCAAAAGAACCATTGCTACGGTAAAGTTCGACCACGTCAGTAGAATTAGCGATAATTCGGCCGCTTATTTTCTGGAAAAAGAGCATTATCGTTTGTCAACAAGCCTGTCCTATGAAATTCCACGAATCACTCACCAGGAGTGATCACTCGGTGGCCAATGAAGCAAAAGTGAACGACCAACTCCAGAACTTTCTTTTTGCCTCCAACTCGAATTTAGTAACCTATGAAAACTCACAGTCGATCATCCCGTAGTCTGAAATATCTATACCAGATGTAATGTAGAGTAAAGCTTATGCAGAATTCAGTGCATAAAGCACTTTTTTAATTGAACGAGTTAAATGAGTCCGATGATATCCCTTCGATTGTTCTGTTAACGTGTGCTTCTGAACAACGGTTCTTAAATGACTTTTTGCCGTTCTTTAAGCAGTTTGTGTTGCATCGAGCTAAGGCAAGACTGTTTTAGTGCACCCGAGCTATGGAAAGACTACTCCTATGATCCGTCAAACCACCAGCTCAAAGTGATAACTTCCTTATTTTTCAAAGTTTTGGAATCTATAATTAACTATCAGTTCTTAGTGTACGAAGAGGATTTTGAGCTAATAAACCACTGTCGGTCGGTAGGTACAGTGCGGTTTCCTCGCAGCTTAATGATTCTTGGAAACACGTTGTCTGAAACGTGTTGAATGAAGCGAGATTCTATTCTCCGAAATCTTGTATTGGGGCCAGAAGAATTTGGTAATCATAAACCTCAAAATGTCATATTATTGCACGTTTTCAGCTGAAAATTTTCTTACGTCATTTCTCTTCGATTTAACAGCGTTCTCCTAACTGCTGTAGTATGTATCTGAGGACGCGGCAGTGCCCCCACCAAGACGAGCCAAGCGAAGTGCAAGTGCACTACCTATCTTTCTCTGAGTATTTCGTCGTTTTTTTGAACCCTCATACAGTAGGTTTCCGATGTACCAGATAGTGCACATTCTCAGAATATGATGTCAATTGATTGACAACGGACTAATTAAATATACAAAGTCCGAATTGAATAGCTCTAATGCTTAAGATTTTATTGATATTTAAAATACACCGATGTCACTCACACACTCACTGATACGAGTACACTGAAACATTGAAGTGCTAGAAAGCTGAAGTTTGGTATGTACTTAGAATTGTGTATACAAACAACAAGAAGGTTATGCCATTACTCTGACAATTAAGAATAAAATTTAATAATTCTTTTACTGTAATGTATTAAATAACTATTTATTTTATAAAACTTATTATTAGTCTATTTTAAAATTGAATAATTGTTGTCCTAAGCAACATAATAATATTTTTTACAGTTTTAACATTTTATAATTATTATTGCGGCATGTCGAATAATAAAATTTTGTTAGAGGGCTTCTGTTTTCAGATTTCTATCTTTACGATTTTAGTTTCTCATAAAAACGTGAAATAGTAAGAATCAGAGTATGTCACCATTTCCTTATATCACACAAAGCTGCATTATCCCGAAAGCAAAAAGAGAGCCACATCTACGAATCATTATACTTTGTGTGCAAAAACCTTTGTCGAGACAACAACTCAGCTCGCAATCCATTAGGGCCTCGCCAAATGACGCAGAAAGACTTGTGTGTTTGCACGGCTTGCTGCAGGAAAAATCATATAATGCTCAGTCTGTTGTAGCCACGCCATTAATGCTCGAATACACCCGCTGATATACGCTTTCACGATGATAAATGAAGCAATCTGTGACTGAAGCTCAGTAATAAATTTGGAATAACCCAAGATTGTAATCGAATTCCAAGTATGTATGTTGTCAAAAGATGGACTAGTGACAAACACAACTTGCGCATATCTTGATTTAAGGGCTAACGTTTTATTATAACTCACAAACATGAACTTTATACTCTCTTATTACTCTAACACATAAATCATTTTCTTAAAAATTTGTTAAAATTTATTTCGAGCACCGGAAAAAATCTAGAATAATATATATGTTTTAATTCTTATTCCTTTTACAAAATAATTACAATTACAATATTAAGTAATTATTTTTTATTATTTATATTGTATTAAACAATATGATGATTTTTTTTCCTCGGTGACATTACTTCTGTTTTTAGTGTGTAGTTATTGCAAAATGTATAAAATATGTTAAAATTATGTTAGTAATTAATATCTATAGTGTGTTGTAATGCGCCTTTCTTGAGAAACTATCGGTTTTGAGGCATTCCATACAAGAAAAAAAATATGAAAATGTGCGAGCCATACTGACCTATCACAAAAAAACAATATTTATGTTTATGAAACGACTAGCATGGAAAGCTAAAAGCTAAGTTATCTCATTAGATATTCTCACGCTTGTACGACAAAAAACACTTTTGATTTTGTTTAAAGCTCAGTTTATGACGAAAATAATTTGTACATTGACAAATATGAAAGGAAAAATAAGATGGAAATCGTACGCGTGGAGAGTGACTTTTGAATTATCTCATCTCTTAAAATATAAAGCCGAGAGCGAGAAAAATTTACGAACTCGGCGAAATAAGTACGAAGATTAATTTGAATTTTTTATTGGACGACAAAAGGTTTCCTAAAGTGATTTAAGACAAGGGTGCGCGATATTTAGAGATTCAAACGTCAAATGCATATATTGTGTTCTATAGAGAATTCTCATATTATGCAAGGCATACCCACGTATTTTTATAATATGAGGAAAAGCTGATGAGTTTTCAGATTGTAAAAAAATATTCGTCGCCAATAGATAGATCAATAAATGTTAACGGCACTTTGCCGTTGCAGGCATTAGGCTGGGATGTTAAGTATGAGTGAGCTTGCCGGCTACCTTACTCACTGAAAAATGAAAAAGTAATTTATGGAACCATACCTGCATTATGTTTTCGGGGTTACCGATGCGATACCTATTTCTAAGAAGCGCTTTTACATTCCGTTCGATATTATTTTTTTTATATTGGAAGGCAAACAAGCAGACGGATTTCCTGATGGTAAGAAATTTACGCCGCCTAGAGACACCAAAGGTGGTAATGAAGCGTTGCCAACCTGAGGCCGGGATTTTAGGCCTCGAGCAAAAGTAAGTTTTCCGGCTACCTTACCCTCCACACCGGAACACGTTATGACGTTATGGCGGCAAGAATAGGTAAGGCGGTGGTACTAATCCGGGTGAGTCGCTGCTAAACTCTACCACCTAGTCAGATGTCACGGTGTGAGTGACGGTAAGCCTATGCTCGCCTTTTAAGGGCTGCCTGGCAGGAAGGCAGATAATTTATTCTACAAAGAACAGAAACAGGGAAAATATACCTATTAAGGTTGCAATTTCACAAATTTCAATTGCCGATGAAGTCCCTAGTGTGTTTCATTTCGCAAATGACATTTTTTTTTGGTGCATTAATATCTCCCCAGCATGGGCAAAGTGCTAAAATTGAAATTACTTGGTATTAATGGTACATAATTCAAGATTACTCAGCATTGTATATTTTTTCAAACAAAAACAAGAAACTAGAAATAAATACAATTTTATTAAATTCGTGAAGAGCAATGATACATACTAGTCCAATGTGGCTATGAAGTCCTCTACACTTCGGCCTGAACCTTAATTCGATGTTTACTGCTACCATGCCTAGATGCCAAGGTCATGGCGTTACCGCAGTGGAGTGAAGTGGCCCTGATACCGTTGTTAAATAATATCTATATAGCATGTTTTGCACATAGATATATCAATTTAGACTTGCAATAAGTTCATGTATTTTTTATACCTACACCAGATAAAGATAGAGGCTTAAATTTGCATGCGAAGACAAGTAAAGTAACGTATATGAAAGAAACGAAGCCAGAATGGATATAAGAGTTTCAGCTGATGTGGTACTGGATCAAGTGAAAGAAATTGTGTCTTGGTAGTGCTTTTAGCAGCGATGGAATGTACACCGTAGATGTAGGAAGAAGAGTGTGCGTGCAGGGAATGGTGTAAATGGAATTCTAGATAAGCTATCTTAAAATGAGGTTTTGAGTCAGGGTGCTAGACTCGTTTTGCATAATTCTGTGCTTATCCTAACGTTATTCTAAGAAAACGAGAGTTAAGTTTGATAGAAAAAGAAAAGCATGCGAGTAGGATAAATTGGGTCGAAATGAGAGCATTACGGAAAATCGTTGGTGTAACGTTCGCTGACCGCAATCGTAACTGTGAGATCAAAGAAAAGAATGACTAATGAAATAGATGAACGTGCATGGAGATAGGTACCCGAAAGACTGAAGTTGACATTCTACAAATAAATCGATCAGGTTTTATCCGAGGGTGCTCTCAAGTTTCTTTGAAACTGACGTGTTTGTATGAAAAAGGTAATGAATATAGAGGAAGCTAGACAGATCTGCAAAGATCTTGACATTTGGTACTTGAACTTGGCGTGAAGATATGTATGTATGTATATGTGTATGCAGATAAATATAGTTCTAGAGACGTGAAAGTCTATATTTTTTGTGACATTAGAAGGGAAACAAGCCGATGGATTTTCTGATGGTAAGAAATTCACGCCACCCAGAGACACCAAAGATGGTACCAGAGCACATCAACGGCAAGTAATGACGTTGTGGACACAGGAATAGATATGGCAGTGATATCAATCCATTAAATGTCTTCAGTAAAAATTACAAAGAACATCTCGTCTAATCGTAATCGGGCAACATAATATGGTTTTCCAAGATGAAAACGTTTAAATAACTAAAAACGAGTACCACAAACTACAACTAGATTGATTGAATATCTATCGTTTAGAAACCTATCAGACACTAGCTAGGTTCTTTTAGCATAATAAAGCTCTAATCCATCCAAGCTGAAAAGATAGCTGAAAAATGATTGTATAGAAAAAGGTTTAGGTACACAATAAAATTATGGTACAGCATAGCCAGAATGGATATAAGAGTTGCAGTTAACGATGTAGTGCTGGAACAAATGAATGAAGTTGTTTATCTTGGTTGTGCTTTTAGTAGGGATGGAAGGTACAACGCGGATGTACTAAGGAGAGTGTGTGCAGGAAATAGTGCGAATGGAGCGCTGGGTAAGATATTTTAAAGCGAGGTTTTCAGTCAAGGTGCTAGACTGGGTCTGCATAAGCTTATCCCAACATTGTTGTGTGGAAGCAAAAGTTGGGTATGTCAGAAAAAACACGAGAGTAGGATAAATTCGGTCGAAATGAGAGCGCAACGGAAAATCTCTGGTGTAACACTCGCTGACCGCATCGTATTAGTTATGTCGTATGTTATAACTTCAGTGAAATGTAAAATAGGACAATCGTAACATCAAGAGCCGAGAATGAGTGGGATTAAAAAAAGTGCTGATGTTAAAGCAACAGAATCATCTCAAGCTTATTAAACATGTACAATGCAACTTTTGCACGTCACTGAATGAATCTGATCATCAAAGAGTTAAACATGCGATTTTCGCGTATGTTTTTGATATTGATAAAAAAACAACTCCGGATAATTACAGGAATAATTGTGGAACATGGTCTATCTAACAATACCTTTTCATTTTAAGTATTACTGTCAGTCTTTTGGGAAGAAGAGACGTCTACTTATGAATCATCGAGTGCATAGGTTTGGATAACTGTCGCGCCAAGTACCTTACTTGTATTTCCCAGATCGCTCTTGCAAGCTTAAAGCTTTATGAATAAGTTGTTGGGCTTGATAGAGAAGTTGTTGGCTATGAGAAGGTGGAGCTATCCCACACCTCAAAAAACAAATCAAGTTGTGATGATTCTGTTCATATAGATAAAGGAAGTGAAGAAAGTAGTTTTATTGATGTCGCAATCGATGAGCTTAGGTAAGGATTCCACCGCTTTACCTAAGACCCAAACATGATTCATTATGACGACTTTTGGCTTATACTGATTAATTACGGCCGATTTTGCTAAATTCGGTACTCATTTGATGCAAATCAATTAAGCTAGACTAATGGTAAATGCTGACGTCCAAGCCAAAAAATTAAACAAAAATATTTTCCATTTTGTATATATGCCAGAGCTACTCACTGCCACGACTTTAAGCATTTCTTTTTACCTTTTATTTTACAAAAAAAACCCGAAAAGCTTTTTAGGATATTTGAAATAAATAATGTAGCTGTTCCATAAAAATGTATTATTTATAAATGTTTAATATTTCTTAGCACCATTTCTTTTTATAGACTAAATTTTTTTCAGGAATCTCCCTTAAAAGGCAAAAGACAGACTTTTTGCGATGTTAAAAATTTACGATGTCATATAAACCCGTGAGGCGCTCGTCTGGCGTACCAACGATGTCGCTTGAGTACGAATACTTATATAATATTACAACGTAGATATGTGAATATTATCAGTATTAAACTTTATACTTGGATATAAAACTTTTATAAAACCACAGCATAAAGCAATTTTGTTAGTCCTGCAACTTATAGGTCTGTCTTAAATGTAATTCATTACATCATTCATTGTCTCATTAATTACTGTCGTGTTATCATGGCGTCGACATGGCATGCGTCACTACATATTATGCTTACTTTCTAATGTAACATACGTTCATATACATTGCACAATTTTTTTTCAATTAAAACATTTTTTAATTATAAGCTTATTAAAAAATACTGAAATAATGTATTGAATTTATGAATCAACTATCTAAGTGTATTTAAAAAAAAACAGTACCCAAAAATGATGATATTTAAAGAAATGGCACAAAAATAACCGAGCGTTGGGAGATAATTTTTAAAAAAACGGTTTTAACTCGATATCTCGAAAATCATGACACTTTTACTAAGGTCATATTTATGTTACTAGTAGGGCATCAGTCGAGCTAGCCACAGTTAAAGGAATCCATTAATTACTGGACACCCTGTATAATCATCAGCAGCAGTTTGATATGAGATTAATGAGTAAGATTGGTATGGACGCACAAAAAAGAAAATTTTCCTCGTTATGCTAAGGTACAAAAATAGTTTTGTTAACTAATTTCCTTGATTGATCCCAACATACTATAAATGTATTATACTCTACAGCAGAGCCAATTATATCCACAAATGCTGTATATCTAAGGCGTTTTCAATTTACATTGAAAATAACAACGCGTTACTTCTATAAAAAAATAAATTAATTGAAATAGTAACACTACCATTTAAAAATTACATTTTTCAACACGAACACTAGTAGCATTATTACAAATTATTTTTTTCCAAAATTAAATATCTTTTACAGTTTTCCAGTATGAGTGACAGGTGGATTTGTTGTAGAGTAGTTTCTTCAGCAGATCCACTTTCAATGAGTATAATTTCATAAGCACGCATAGTTGCACACCGCATTTCAACGTTATATGCTCTGGATGTACAGTATTTTGAGACATAATTAATCGTATTTTTATAGGGGTGGCTCTGCTATAGAGCATCATGTAAACTTAGCGTAAACGCAACTGTATAATACTATTTATTTATATTTTGCAATAAAATACTATTTATATTTATCAGTTGTAGCGTACAAGTTCCATATAAGCATTGTGTCTGTCTACTCTAGTGTCTATCACAGACTATCTATATACTACACCAACTTTTGACTCTACAGTAATACATAATAGTTAAATACTTTTTGTACATACCAAGAACACTATTACTATAGCATACAGAGCTTAACGGTAAATTGAAGATAAGCCTCTAAAAGCTTTTAAGCTTAACATAAATAACTTTCAAACAAAATTAAATTTCAACATAACTGGCTTTTTGCCGGAAACTTTAAAGTTGATACGATAAAAAGTATCTTCACGCCCATTTCCCCGAAGGAGTAGGAATAGTCACAACCAGGACACCCACGACTAGCCGAAAACACTCAGTCCTACAATGTGATAGGTGGCAAGCCTATCGCCAACCGAGCACATATCTAATCCCGGGAAACATTATCTTTATTAGAAAAAAGGAAATAATATATATTTTTTAAATTGTTTTTTTTTTGGTCGTCCCGGAGATCAAACCCGGGACCTCAAGAAGTCAATTCCGTTGCCGGACCGCTAGACCACAGAGGCGAAAGTTGATACATTGAAATAAAATAAGGGGAGAAAAAGAAACATCGCGTAGTTTTTGAATTGTGAAAGATTGCGGACTCTTTTGTCTTACATTAACACCCTTATTCAAGAAGCATACTTGGCTAAGTAATGAAACAACGCTGTGCGAAGTACGACATCTAGCTATGCGTTCCTTGCGCCCAGCCATCCAATTCCTAAACAATATTTAGAACTTATTAAGCTAGGAGAGCTTATAGATTCAAAATCAGTTCTATGATTAGTCCGTTTACTATAACGTACTTCACTCTGCTTGGGACATATCATGTCAATGGTCAAATCATAGCAAATGTCAATCGAAATAATCTATTTCAAGGAATATAAATAGTCTTTAGCAAGAGATCTATTATATTGACGGCCGCAATTCAGTGACTTTTATTTTGACTTCTTTTTTCCCTTATTATTCGTGTACTTATCGTATACACATAAAACAGGATTTCGGAAATCACGTTTTTTTTTGCGTAGGTATGTACGTTTTTGTTAAATAATACATTTCTTTTATTAATGTAATGATTGAACTCTTCCTAAATGCTGAAATCCATTCTAATAAATTATTATTTGGTGCCCAATAATTATTAACTTACGAGTACAATTGTTGCAAATAAACAACATTCAAATTTTGACTTGATATAAACAACGTCTTGATGCTATGCGTTCCATAAAGTAACTCTGTAGCTGTTTCAACTATGTGTCGATTTTTACAAACGCATTGTGGTTGAATTCACTTAAATATCGTTTATGAATAAGTTTGACTGTCCCTATGCGTTCGTGGGCACTATGAGACCTCATGTTGACTATAAATACGGGTGTAAATTCTATGAATGTGGTCATAAGTATTTTACAATGAATCTACAAAAAAAATGGTTAAGTCGACTAAAACTAGACAGCAGAACACATTTTTAGATTTATGCATATAATGAACCGATCGTAACGAAACTTAATAGATAAGTACTCTACGTTCCGATGACGTTTATCGGCTGCTTTTTATATGATTTACTTATTATCCCTTTGAAGAGGAATTAAAGTCCAAACATGAATTGATTTGTTTTAATTTCATTCAGTTTTTTTAGCTTTGTAGTATATACTTTACAAATTGTTCAACAGTTTTTACCAAGTCATATTTTCATTTGTTTAAGGATTTACATACATAAAGATACTCAGCTTAACCTAATGACTTGAAATTTAAAACGTAAAGAAACAATTTAATATGGAGGTCACCTTGAGCTGGCGTTCAAGCTTTAATTAAATTCTGACTACACCAACATTACGAATATGAAAAATTGTCTGTTTATTGCCTACATTGATGCCGGTTAACTAATTTGTCAGTGGTTAGCGTTTGCTGCAGGCAGTCGAGAGCAAAGTGGCGAGTACGGACACTCGTAAAATAAAGTTATTGGATCTGCTAAACTACCTCGAGCATAAGTTAAGGTGGGCTTCAGTACTGATTTTGAATACGTAGGCACTTACCTTATTTTGAATTTTGTATTGGTTTAAGGGTTAGGGTTCATACCTACTGATCATTATCAAAACCTGGATTCGATTTTCGAAAGGAAATGGTTATGAGAGCTTTTTTTCGCCAAAATCAATTAAGCATTTTCTTGACAAGATAAAGTTTTTGCTGAGAAAGTGAGAAAGTTAACTTATTTTCGTGATTTTACTTATACACTCAGGCTGAAATCAAGTTACACACAGTCAAAGTTAGGCGACGCGAAGTGCTTACTATAATAAAAATTAAATTAAAAATTAAAAGAAAACCCGACATAAGAACTTAATTTCCTTTTAAAAAGTAAAAAATATCCTGGTATATTGGTAGATATTCGGTTAATCTCCCCACTTCCACACGCCACAACTTTTAAACGGCTCATCCGATTTTCATCCAACATGTCTAAGAACACTCGCAAAAAAAAACTAAATTGAAATCACTACATACGTTCGGGAGTTATGATGCCATAGACAGACAGACACACAGACAGACACGTCAAACTTATAACACTCCTCTTTTTGCGTCGGGGGTTAAAAAGATGTGATTGCTTGGCCTTCTATTATATAAAAACGTATTTGTTTATACACTCAATTTTTTAAAATAATAGCTCCCAACTTATTTCACCTATGATAGAGGTAAGATTCGTACTTCAGTGGGGTAGTGGTGTTGAAACAGAGTTTGTGTTTCAATATCGGCTCGGTTTTGTCCCACTAACAATCGTCAGTCGCATTCCTTGTATCTCCTCGGAGACACCTGCAAAGCTGGAATAATAAAGAGTTTTACAACGTTTCAAAATGGGACTTTTTCTCGCAATTCAACCGCAACGTGCACTTAAGGGATTTGAATATCTTATACATGGTGGATTTTATTTATTCTACGCAACTCTTCGGAACGAGTTCGACAAGAATCTTAAGTTCTTAAGCAAACACTGGCGACACCTGTTGTGTAATTTTGGGTATGTGTAACATATTTTATTCGCATAACTTTGTGTCTTTCTAGGCCTATTCAAAGTATTTTATATAAAAATATATGCAGTACTTAATTGATAGCAAATTTAATGTTATGCCCCGTATTAGTTAACATCAAGTTTTTTTATCGTCGGCGCATGGCGGATTTCCATTCTAGACAATTTATTAATATCGCTTGTAATTTCCACAACATATTTTTATTAATTTCTTTTAGCTTACTGGTTTCGTTGTATATGTATCATAAAGACTATAATAGCATAGTTGAACCAGAAACCAGTAGGTTCGCTAAAAAAATTATGCTCACACCACAAAACAGGTAAGAAGTACAACCAAAAAAGTACAAGTGATAAAATTTGCCAATGATAATACTAATTATAAAATAAGAATAAAACGACTTTCTACATTAGTGTGTATAATAAAATAAATATATATATATTTTATTATATATACAAAAATAACGAACGCAGGAACATTTGACGTATATATACGACTAGTTGATTTCCTTACTTTAATTTTATATATTTGTAATAAAAGTACATGAAGCAGTTTTCATAAGTATTTAAATAAGTTACAAAAGCCATTTAGGTAGTGTGTTTTGGGAACTAAATAACTGTGACTTGTGCGCCGAGGGATAAACGGACATGTCGAATCTATCATGTTTCCGTATTTTGTCATTTAGCTACAAAGTCCAAAAATTTATTTTATATTAATTAAAATCAGAACAAGTCACTGATTTACTAAATAACATTACTTACATTAACCGATAAGCATAATCATTTCATGATCACAGTCTAAAGTTAAATAAAATACAAAATGTCTGTTTTTAGTTTAGTTAATAGCAGTGCGTAAAAGTTTAAGACTTCAATTTCGTATAAATTGCAATCATATGGGTAGGAGTGACTTCTTTACGGCGTGCTCGGCGACTTAGCCCCAACGTTCAGGAAGATTGTGGAAAATATATTTCGTAAATGGAATGAAACGTCAGAATCAACGGATAAACTGAAAAACGAGAGCATACAAGTCTATCTGCAATATTCTTTTCAGCGGGTCGCAATATAAATTTCTCACTCCAGGGAATGGATGTTCAATGATTATTTTTCACCTTGTTTTAAAAGACAGGTTATGGCTTTCGCGCTCATATTTAAAATATGACAAGACGTAGATTAAAATTTAAATACAGATTAATACATTTTCAGTTTTGGATTAACTACTATCAGGATGCTTTTATTAAGCTATTTTTGTCAGGCGCGTTCAAGTGATTCAATGTAATAGGTTGAAAATACGGATGAAGAGATAGCTTCTCCAAACATTAACGGCCATTTCATTACCTATCGCTAGGTAGATATTTAAAACTTAATGATGGTGTTGCCATGAGCTTAAAATAGAAATTACTTTGTTTGTCTTGTTTAAGCAGAAACAAACGTTTACATGTGTTACTTTTGCAAAATCTGTCAGTCCATCAATCAAAACGTTTCCATTACTTGGTGAGCAAAATCTGCACCACAGATGGAGCAATTTTATTTTCCCATAATGGTTTTTTTCTACGAAGACGAATTGCTATTCTTCCTGGCACAAATCCAAAAGTCAATTATCGAAACTGACCTCGACGATAGCTGGAGCAATTATTTCTCATTTGCGCAGAACACCTTAACGAATGTTCAGGTCGGAACGACACTTCACTCTCGCCGTTTTTGGCGTTGAATCGCCTCTCCAATTTATACCAATGTTTCTGATTTTATTCACACTCGGCCTAACCATCTTGTTGAAAAGAATGAAATCAAAACGCTCTGGAAAGTTGGCAATAGCCATTGTTTTTGTAATTTGTTTCTATACATTACTAGCGGCCCGGTACGTGCTTTGCTACGTATAAACCGCTGTAATCGAAGCACGACCAAAAATAAATAACCGCATGAATGACATAACACAACAAAACAAAAAAAAACAAAAGTTTCAATATGACAGTACAATCTCCATCTGAAAAAGTCGTCAATTAGACTGAAAAATACCGATTAACAAAATAATCCGCTGTTTATTGAATTCATTTGTTACAAAAAATGTGATAAATGAAGAACCGCTCCACCGATTTTATGCAAACTTCACATATACCATCTCCTAAATAGTCCAAACAAAGCCTAAATATTTGGTTTGGATAGGTGAACCCAGTTTCAATTACTACGAAAAATGGCCTTGATAATATATACATATATGTGTGTGAGTGCTTGTCATGGAAATAGTTGTGTAGTAGAAGATGAACTTAGATTATTTTGAATAGGTCTCTCAAATTTTAAAACGTAACATTAAGACAATATGTAAGGATTAGGAGATTTCATAATGTGTAGTGTCGTGATCTAAGTACCGTGGTAAGCGCAATCGAATGCCTTGGACAAATCACAGAACACTCCCAATTCTCTGAGAATCGTCCCAAAATTCATTTAGGTATGAAAATTCCACAGCAGCTCGGCGTTTCTAATCGACTGTTTATTCAACCTAAGTAGTTTATAATGTAATCAACCTATTTTTTTAGATATAATAACATCTTTTTCAATACATTTTTTGAAATGTTAAAACTCAGGGCAATCAAAATTAGATAGGTCGATAGTTGACATCAGATGAATTTCTAAATTTAAACAAAGCTTATCATTCAACACCGTCTTATCATTTAAAACTATTATCACATAAAAACAAAATAAGCAAAACAAATTTAAATACTCGGGATAACGCGACTCAATCGCCCGCTGGAGCTGGTCGTTGCTATAGTAATGCAGTCACTCACAACTTTGTAATGGAGTGCATCCATATGCTTGTACTTGCCATTTTCGTGTTTAGTGCTGGAAGGTATCTCGGTTATGTAATACCGAGACACCAGTAACACCTTTGGTATCTATAGCTCTCGGTTGTCTTTTACCATTAAGAGAAACTTCTGGTTTTATCTGAAAGAAACAATATTATCAACTGTTTGTCACATCAAGCATCTTATAAAAACTCCAGATAAAATGTTGTTGTATCCGGGAAACTCCACTTCATTCATTATTAAATCGTTAGAGCGCTAAGTCCGTGCTCGACGACGTTTAATACATTTTTAATCCTCGTATTGCCGGAAAATAAGAGGGACACATTTCTACAACTCTTCTGCTAGATAAGATAAACTTTATCTTTGATTTTCATTAATTGGCAACATATTTCCGATAACATTTACTAACGTTAATATTAAAAATGCTTTCATTAATTTGAAAGTATTTGTTGTAGTTGGACCTAACTAGCTGTCTCGCTGGAAAACATAAGGCTTTTCCATTTTGAGAACTAGACCAGACCAACACGAAAAAACTTATAAAAGACGTTCATCAGTCTAAAATTAGGAACTTCAATATTTCTGCTATATAGGTGATGTGTATTTCATACAACTAGGATCTTGTCTGTCTGTTAAACTTAAAAATGGTAACTTTATAATGGTAAGTTATTTAAATACGTACTGCTAAACTTACAATTTTTTCATGAGATCCCCTTCTTGACAATGAAAAAAAGTACAGCAAAATGTGAATTAGCGATATTGTTTCAGCCGTTCAATCGGGCTATGATAACCAATATAAATAGATGTTTGATTTTGATATATGAAGATTAACCACACCTATAAGTTTTTCTACCGCCAAATCTTAAAATCTCGGCTTTAGCACAACGAAGCTTCAATATCACCAACGAAATCTATAGGATACGATTGTTTCTTACCATCAGGAGAATTGTTTGCTGCTCTTTTGTGCATACAATTCCAAAAATGTTCACCAGCCGAAAGCTTGGCTACCGACTATGAGGATCTGGTCTTTCATTTATTTCCAGTCACGTAGATAGCTTTGATTAAAGCCATACGAACAGAGCCGTGGGACATAGAGTAGCAATTTAATATAAATATCAGTTGCGAGGTTTAATTTTGCTAGCCAAACTTAATATTCGTTGTACCGGGCAGCGAGTTGTGTGCAGTAACCCGAGCAAGACGATTTAGTACGCCGCCGCGTGCTTCTAATGTCTACTTCAGATAACTGTACAAGGTTACCCGTCTCGCCGAAATTACCTCCACACCATAATTACTCTGTCCATTTAAAATTATACGAGACATCTGTGTGCCAGCGGTGCATAAATTGTTATTTCATTATGAATTGAGTTATTATGAAATAATATCATGTACTGTCCAGAACACATCAAAGTAGTCTTCAGGCCATCTCCAGGACCCTTAACCCCGCACGTGGCCTGGCCACGCGACTTACAATCAATTGCAATACAGCTGATCACACCACCTAAAACTGCAAGCTAGCACCGCTCGTGCCGTCCTGGCCGCAGCTTACACGTGTCACGCACACAACCAACTTGTATGTACATATGAACCATCATAACTCCAATAGCCATAGTATATATTGTAATATTTTAAATAAACATGTCAGAGCACAAATAACCGTTGATTCTCATTTCAACGCACATATAACCTCACGATCCTTACAACTACTTTACTACTACGCCTCTCACTGCAGCCAAGACTTAAAACCTTATTTCCTACCATTATCCTCCTGTCGCCTTAGGTCTCCTGGTGGCAGGCTTCCCGCACTTATTTATATAAGTAGATATAAATTTTATAATAGGATAGGCTTTGTAGGGCTGCAGGGTGTTAGGGCTCTAGGGAGTTAGGGTCTTGACTATAGGGCTATTAATCCTATCCTCATATGTGCAGTCTGCAGCTGCCTGCACATGTACAAATCTTCACAGGTTTCTCACTCAATGCCTTACAATTAGGTTAACTTCATACCGAGCTTCTTTCCACCTCGACGTTCGTAGAATCACCGTAACTTCGTGAAGAACAAAAATCTCAAATACTGCAATGAATTGTGTTTGTAGCTAGAGTTACTATAAAAGACTGTTTAATAAACGTATAATATATTCATAGCCAACATCATTACACAAATAAAATATTGTTTTGAAGGCTAGAAATAGAAAATCGTTTATTTCACACGCCTGTGACGCCTCTTCTACAGTACAACAAAAATATCGTACATTCGTACTAAAGTCATACACTGAGGAGAATTAAAAAAAATATTCTTGTAAATTCAAATTAAAATTTTCAAAAATTTGTAGGGACGTTATGGTTAGAACATTGATTTATTTGATCTTTCTTTTTGCGAAAATCTTAAGCCTAAGTATCTATCAGTATGGCTCACTTCTTTTTAAAACATATAGAATTAACACTCTAAAGAATTGTTTACGATATGATGCCGTCAAAATAACTAAAATAAACAATCCTAATAGTGTCAATATGAGTTGTCTCATTTTTAACAGAATACGCTGCTCAGCTCATCTTGATTGCAAGTTTTTCAATATGCGGACCCCACTGTAATTCTTAATCTATTGTAAGTTTTAAAAACGTCGTGGAATCTAAATAAAAGTGGCTGTGGTCACGTGTATGTGAGTCAGAGGGTTTTCTATGGTTTTATTAATTTTGAGAAAGCGTTTGATTAAGTTGTACGTAAGAAACTATGGGAAATTTTGCTGGAAAATGTTATGAACGGGTGTAGTGCGTGTTGCGTAGTCTACGCACTTAGACTGTAAAGCGTGTGTGCTGGTAGACGGAAACATCGCCTGGATTTGACGATAACATTGGAGATTTAGATTGATAAATCCTTCAAATGTAGGTATCACCGAATGTAGAAATACGTATGGGTGACCAAGTGCTGAACTGCCTGCTTATGCAGATAGTATTGTGCTTTTGGGCTCTATGTCATCCGAGCTGTAAGCACCGGTACACAGCTGTGACGGACCATTGTTAAGAAAGAAGCTTACATGAATACAAAGAAAAAGAAAAAACGGATGTAAGAGTTTTAGTATATGATGTAGTGCTGGAGCCATTTAATGAATATATAAATGCGGTTAAGATGACTACTCTATTGATATAATCTGTGGCGTAATGTTCACGTTCACAATAGCGAGACGGGGTGTCAGTCTCGATATCGGTGTCAGTCAGTCAGATCAACTGAATGCAAGCTATCAACGGTCAAAATAATTACAAGATTAGTAACTTGCATTATTGATCGTTATGCCAAACGCAAGCCCCTACTATCCAATATCACAAGTTTATCGTCAGTAACGCAATCAATGTTCTTATCCAAAGTCCGTACCATTTTGTAAAATAATGATACCAATATAAGTAATCTCCGTGTTATTTAGGGAGATGGAGGATATTTTTATCACTATTTTAATCTCTACATGTTATAAAATAAAAAGTATGAGTAAAGTAAAAGAAGTAAAGTGAGATTATCAGAAAGTGACGGTATAAGAATGGGAATGTAATGGCAGATTAAAGAACGACAAAGCAGTAATTCAATGCAATGTGAATGAATTTAAATATCCGACGAAACCTAGAGGTACCCAGGGAACCTAGATTGATATTCTACGATCAGGGTATTATCTAATATTAGGCAAGTTCGCAAAGATCGTGACGGATGGTACTCGATTCACTCTGACTAAATCCGCATTGAAGTCGACGTGAAAATATGTATGAGTATAACATAGATTTTTTACCCTATTGCACTACGTAAAAAGGCAAATGTATTTACCAATTTGAGAATATAAATACATCATACGTTTTTTTCTTTACTACATCAGAGATCAAAGGCGTTGATCGATTTAATGAATTAGTACATTTTAATTCTCGGAGTGACAATGAAGTCCATTTCGCAGTACAGTAACGGTGATAAATAGCTTAATACAATGTTTCTAGAGAACTGGTCTATCAAACTACAAAACAAAGATTTCAAAGACAGAGTGGATAACAACGCATATCTTACAAATAAAAACATTACACGAGTACAAGTAAAGGCACACCGGAAGTTAATGCTTAACGGATATCGTGAGTCATTACATAGGTACATGTTTTTCTTTTAATACTTTAAACAAGACGAAATTCATAGAAATATATCTTTACTGATAGGTAATTGTTATTATTTAGAAAACCAATAAATGACATCAAGACCAATTTGTTAAGTTCACTTGCTAACTTCAAATAAGGATACAATACTGTTTTTTTCACACACTAGTTCACTCAAATATTTTGGTAAAAAGTTTGTGTTCAACAGCTTCCATTAGGCAGTCATGTTCCCATTTATTAAGAAATTTGTAAAATTAGCACAGTCAAACTTGTCGGCAATTCAAAACAATAAAAAATGACAACGTTAAGCAACAGAAATGAATAAAAATAACTTCGTTTATTAAAACCGACTTCAAAACTAAAAAGTAAAAAATAATAAAGAATAAGAAAGAATAATAAAATTAGTTATATACTACCTACTACTTACATTTACTTACTTACTAAATACCTGACACAAATACCTATTAAATATTTGGTAGGTTGGTCTCAACAACTGTATCGAAATAATGTAAATGTTTTTAAAGAAATAAACAACTATTTAATTTTAATTTTATATGTGCTATTTACTAATAGGTTTGAAGTCGACGCCAAGTCTTAAAGTAATAATTTTGTCATAATTAAGTATTCAATTGGATTGGCACCAACTTCAAACCTATTGGTAAATAGCACATATAAGTAATAGGTAGTACATAATTAATTTTAAATCTTTATTATTTTTTACTTTTTAGTTTTGAAGTCGGTTTTTAATGATGTTATTTTTATTTAATACTTTTTAGTTTATTGCAGATATGATTAAATTTAATAAAAATAAACATCTGGGTAGGTGAAAATAGGTAAAAAATGCTCATAAAATAGAAACTAATGGGCCTACCTGAATACATTTTTTAATTGAACCAATTCGAAAATATTCCGCATTAAACAATAAAGAATTACGTAAATCTTTTCAGAAACACACATAAACTATATATATACCTACCAGCTGAATTGATAACCTCCTCGTTTTTTTGAACTCGGTTAAAAATGATCGAAAATAATTCAATTATCATAATTATCATTTTCATCGTCATCAATTGAGTTTTAGTTTAGAAAAAAAAACAATCTAACAAAATGATATTACGTTGCAAGAAATTGTTGACAGAAAAATCTTCAGCAGATTTATATTTCATAAATCTTGACCATAGCGAAAGGCTACATTGCTGAGAATATTTGATGTCGGTTTTCTCTCTGTAAACTGAAGACCATAGGTGCGACGAAATTGAAGTTAACGTTATTGTGCCTAAGCCGATATTGTATATAAAAAATCAATTGGTAAGATTATCACAAAAGAGTGACAAAATTTAACGTAGTTCAGAAATATTAATAAAGGGTAATTTGCCATTGTTTCAAAACTGTTATAGTTCTTGTGTAGTATTTTTACACATGAATCAGATTGTGACTACAACGCATTCTCCGAATACAGGACAAGTGGCTTATCTGATACTGATAACAATGTACACGCTGTCCTTTATTTCAGGGCAAGCTATCAATTACTACTGAAATACAATATAATAATATACTAGCCGTTTAGTTAAAATGTAGTACTGGTGTATATTTTTTGTATAGACTTTTAATGACACGTTGTAAATTATAAATGTGGTTACGTTTATAATTTAAATACGCTTCCAGTTGCTGTGTACTTACCTACACTTATACCGTGTACAATCGGTACTGTTTACTGTTTAGACGTATAAGTAGTGATAGAAATATATTGTTTTCTTTGTTTTCATTCAGATTCAAAGAACTATAAAGAAGAGTTTATTACTTTGAATTTTCGGTGTGGCCTCTTTTATCTTTGTGTATTTGTGGTACTGTATATCTTTATAAACAAGTAAACTAATATGTGCATGGATTTCCAAATGATGTTATTAACATATGTTTTTTAGAAAAGTTTGGATGTTTAAATAGAAAGCTTTTAGAGAAGCATTAAGGTTTCTAAATTTTAAATTTTACATGGCAAAGACTAGTAAACAGATAAACCTAGATATAAACTCAAAACCAAAATCAACCTCACTTGGACTTAACATCCTATTAAACTAAGGATTTGGAAATGGTGACTGACCACTGATAGTTTTTGGTTTGATTGGTTGGTAACTGATTGGTTTTAGACAATAATGACATTATACTCACTAAATTGGGCGATTTTTTATAGTTTAACCCTTTAAAAATCGTCGATCGTTAAAAGTTGAAACAATGGTAACACTGCCAGGCTACCATAGATCAAAAAATAACTTGAACATAGGCGAAATATTACGGTTGACTCATTCATGATTAACGTTATGAAGGTTGGTTGATTCATATACATAATATGTCAGGTACTTTAAGACAATTGTGTTATCTATTAATCCCGCGTTAACCTAAAAAGTGGCGTGTGATTAATTGTCTAAGGGTCGCTTGCACATTCCCGGGTTACTTTTAAAATTGAGTTAAACTGTCAAATATAAGGTGATTTAACCCTAGTTAGACGCTAACTCAGTGTTAAATGCATAACCCAGGAACGTGCAAGTGGCCCTAAGTAATTCATATAACGTATTAATAAGTAATAAACATTTGGTATATCAATATGCCATACCGGATTCTAAAAATATAAAATCACATGCGATGCTTTGCATGTGCAAACGTGTAAATAAGTTGAATTGATCAATTAACACTATTATATTATTTAAATGATGAAGGTGTAGTAAACGTTTAATTTATGGCAGTTAAAATGTTTTTCATAGTCTGACAAAGTGATCGATTTAATGCACTTTTTATATCTAAATCAGTAAGTTACCATTTGGCATGTTATTAGTCAAATTTGATAAAAAATATTTACGTTAACGAGTGAGTTGGAATAACTCACCCTCAGTGTAGACGTTGAACATTGTTTCAAAGGTTAGCACTTAGCATTTACTATATGCGTCGTTAAAAGTAACGCTTTTCACTTAGAGTGACGAAACTAAAGCACTCGCCTCAGTATGTCCCAGTTTCAGATTGACACGCATTAACATCTTTAATGTGTATAAGCGACGTGCATTCCCTACCATCAGAAACCTACGTATCTGTTTGCCTTCTAAATACATAAAACACTCACCCAAAGTACAACATTGAAGCAAAACAAAGTGTATTTGATGCAGTAAATCTGTGACTCCAGTTTGCCCACCGCCGGCCCCTGCCCACTTCTGCCAATTCCAGCCATAGCACTATTATTTCACTTTCCACTACAAACAGTCCTTTGAAACTAGTTGTGTCCACTCAGAAGTTCGGCTCGGTACTGTGTCCCTATCAAAAGATAAACCCGCATATCTCCGTTATCTTTATTTGCAGTGATAAAAAATGAGTTTGCCGAGTTGCCACACCTGTATACTTCTAATGTTCTATTTTTTTAAATAATTGCTAACTATATTAATTTTGTCCACGGAAAATGTTACTGATACGTTTTCACTGATAAGAATTTATTTTTAGTTTTAGCAAAGTTGTAACATTCACTGCTACCGTCTCTGTGGTCTAGTATTTGGATTGCTTATTCTTTGATTTTTCTAACAGCCAAGGATCAATTCATAGTATTTCCTGGAGATCACAACTTAATCGTCTTAAAGAAAGATTTAAAAGCCACCTTTTAGGTATGTATAATTCCACCTTTGAACTTTTCTTAGCTTTCCATTAGATGAGTTGGGCATAATCAGACTTAGCTATTAGTAATAAAAAAAATATGTTAATACAAATAAGCTGTTATCATGATGAGAAAAAACCTTCGGACCTCGTCGAGAGGTTTACGTATACTAATAAGTTATATTAAGTAGTATATGTAATAACATATGAGCGACCATTCGCGCGGCTCGGCCTCTGTTACATTTGTATATCAATTAATATACGTTTATATTCCTAGGACTGGGTATTTTTTTTTTGTATTTACTTATGTATTTCTATGTATTAACCCACGCGTTGAAGTTATTTGGATTTCCTAATGGTATACTTTGAGATGTCGGGATAAAAAACAGTTTACGTCCTTTTCCTAGGTACCTATTATTTATTTCTGTGCTAAAATTCATTGAAATCTGTTTAGTCGCTTAGTCATGAAAACGAAACATATAAGTATGAACATTTACCTAAGTCTTAACTGTGAGACGGTTCAATACAAAAATTGGGAATGTAACCCAGCTTTTAGGTGTAATAGGCAAACATATATAGTTAATAGGGGATACGGAATCCTAAGAATAATAAGATGGTTGTTAGTCCTCGGTAGAAGCTGTGTTAGGGTAAGGCGCATTTCGGCGACCGCCCAAGGCGCGAATAAGACAATCGCTTATTGAATGAGAGAACTTTTGGATTCCTACAATTTAGCAAAACATCGATGTTATAGAAAGTATAGAATACACATTTACGTACATTTCATGTAGAGGGCGAAACTAAAACTTCGGTCTGGACGCTAGGATTACCAAAACTGACCCTGGTCCTGGGGACTAAATCTGTTGTAGGCAATAAACGTAACAACCTTAAGACAAAGTTTCTAAGCAAAAGTTTATCCATTTTCTTGATAACAACAATTCTACTATTTTTCACGTTGACCAAAAAAGATCAATCTAAGAAATCCTATTTGAATATTCCAAATTTATTCGTATTACTTGGGGCATCATGGCGATTTTTTCCCTCATAATTCAGCTAGCCCACCCGCTTATATATCAAGTCCACCGATATGGGATTCGGCCGAAACGTGTTCGAAATCCGATAAATAAATAGGAACTATATACGAGACGGTTGCGGTGCTCCTGTAAACATAAATAAGGAAGATGTACAACGTTTTAGAAAATCCCACGCATGTACTGTGTAGCCGTAAATTTTATACTTGAAATTGCATAAATTTTAGAAAAGCCTCTGAATATTTCGCTCGTAAAAGTATTTAAAGAGTGCTTTCATAAAATGTGTAAATGATTCCGTTTCCTCTACAAAAGGGATTTAGTTTTTGTTCGATACTGAATAGAAAGCATTTTTAAATTATTTTGACAAAATATTTTTATTTAAGATACAATTGAAATTTTATTTATTTGTGTAATAATTAAAATTAATTTTAGAAATCTTCGGGTGAAATTGACTTGGACAAAAACAAGAAAATAATGAGGATTAAATATTAAAATTAAAATTTAGTCGTACGGGACTTTTATCCTTACTGCAATAGCTCACTAGACAATTATTGGCTGTTCAATGCTATTAGAATCAATAAAAAACACCTATTGCCCAGCTAACCTATGCAAACACCTATTTTTATCACTAAAAAAAAATTAGTCATATAATGACTGCCAACTCTCGAGCTAGCTATCTTAGCAGAGAGTAAGTGATGTCATGCACTCACGTTAAAGATCAACAGCCAGTTTTTAAGACTAATACCTATAGACTCCATTCGTTTTAGTTACAACACGTTCACATTATACTTTACAGAGTAAACTCCATAGAGTTCATAATATATATTATATCTTTGTAGCAGTATGTATTAAGTGTTTTAACAGTGAAACAGTGTTACTTCGTAGATAAATTTACTAGAGTAGACCGTCCATATCTTTGACCATCAAGCAAATAGTTATCGCTAATGTACCTATTTTCAAACTATTATAACAAGATCCAATTTATATTATTGCGTAATATTCCCCTTTCAATAAATGTAATGGTTCAGTGTTATAAACTTTATTCCCTGGGTAGTGATTATAGACTTTATCTTCCCGTCAGCTATGCAGCCGTTCTCCGTCGGGAATAAACTGTTTCAAACGTCTAAATTTGATCAACTGTTATATAATGTAAACGTTTATATTATTACGTTTATATTCCCCGTGTTGGTTGGGGTTTGCTAAATAGAAAAGATTATATGGGTCATTACCAACGAAACCACTGGTGATTGGGCAAGCTGCTCGGCAGCAACGGTAGGGATCCGCCGCCTTACCTGTTCCTGCCACCATAACTACGCTGTCTTGTTTCGTTCCAGAGGTATTTATATATGAGGCACTACATAAGAGGCACACGATATATTAGTCAACAGGCCTAACATTTTTTTTAACATCCCTGCCACAAGACCACGACGCACCTATGACATCAGTAAAGCCATGTAATCGTTCACATAAAAGACATGTTCAAACGAAGGAGGACGAAGGAGGAGGTTGTTCGACTCTTATATTTTTTTTGTATGTTAATCGATTTCTCTGTCATTTCTAAATAGATTTTAAAATTATTTGTTTTTTAAGAAAAGGATATTTAAAGGATTTTTAAGAAAGTCTGGATCTGATTATGGAATCGCATGAAAATGGGGGAAAATACCTACTTATTTTTGTGAACGTAGATGATTTAATTATTGAAATCAAAGTCGGTTTTTTTTCCAGTTTTATTGCTCTTAAATTATTATGTTGTTACTAACTTGTATAAGTTAGAAACAGTAACGGTAAACGTGACAACCTTTATAAGTCATTCTTTGAAATGAAATAAAATTTATTTATTTGAAAGGACATATTGTTTGTAAAGGACAAAGGCAAAATGTTACCTAGAACAATTTAGAAGCATCTTTAAATGTTTGATATGAAAAAAAAAGTTTTCCTAATTTATTTTTATGGTTTTAGTTTTAATTGTAAAAGCCGACTTTAAAATAAATAAAATAATAAGCTGTTACTTGTTACGTATTTTTATTTTAGCACTTGCCCTGTGCTTGGGATAAATTTTTTTTTGTTACTTGTTAGTTTTAATTTTCGATGCTATACCTATTTTTTGCTACAGATGCCATTTTTAAAGACTTTTTTTTATCTGAGTGGGGAATATGTCTTCAAAGTTTTATTAAATCTTAATAATAACAAAGAAAAGTGTAAGTATGTATTAAAAATACACTTATTATGTTTAATTTAATTGGTTTTATTATATTTAAAATTTTCCCCGTGTTGGTCCGGGCTCCTTTGCCAAACAGATTATCTTCCTTCCTGCCAGGCACCTCGTAAAAGGCGAGCATAGGCTTACCGTTACTAATACCGTGACATTTGACTTTGTTTTTCGCATGTTTTTAGCATTTGAGTTTAGCAACGACTCGCCAGGATTTGTACACCGCCTCACCTATTTCTACCGCCATAGCGTCAGCGCTTGCTGTTGACGAATGCCAGTTCGGAGGACAAGGTATCCGGCAAACTTACTTTTGCTCGGGACCTGACATCCAGGCCTAAGGTTGGCAGCGCACCATTGCACCCTTTGGTGTTTCTAGGTGGCGTGAATTCATTACCATTAGGAAATCTTTTTTTTTATGACATTGGAAGGCAAACAAGCAGACGGATTTCCTGATGGTAAGAAATTCCCGCCGCCTAGAGACACCAAACGTGGTAATGGTGCGTTGCCAACCAGAGGTCGGAATGTTAGGCCCCGAGCAAAAGTAATTTACCGGTTACCTTACCCTCCGAACCGGAACACGTCATGACGTTATGGCGGCAGGAATAGGTAAGGCGGTTGTACTAATCCGGGTGAGTCGCTGCGAAACTCTACCACCTAGTCAGATGTCACGGTGTTAGTGACGGCAAGCCTATGCTCGCCTTTTACGAGCTGCCTGGCACAGGAAGGCAGATGGTCTATTCTACAAAGGAGCTCGGACCACACTGTCTGCTTGTTTGCCTTCCAAAATCATAAAAAAACTCCTAAGTATATTTGATTTGGTTTTCAAATTTGACACATTTATTTTTATTATAAGATAGATAACCAGCTAGCAGTTCTTTTGAAACAACATTCACTTATAGATACTGTAACTTTTAGTTTTGGCAATGACGTGTACTGACGCTGTGGGGAAAGGAATGGGTAAGGCAACTATTCGCTAAATCAGCTTTCTCCAAGATGCAGCCAATGCACAATCCAGCTCTAAACCAAATTCTATTAATTCTTCAATTGGGCCTTCTAGTTGGTATGTTGTAGAAAATCCCCACATATAACGCTTCGTACTATGGTACTCGTCAGGTTAGCAAACAAGCTGACTGCATTAAATTCAGTAAATTATGTCATTATCATAATACTATTACTCAGTTTTAGAGTAACGACTTGCACAACTGTCTAGTTTTTTGTGCAGCTGACTTTTTTATTTCTTTCTCTAGGCGACGCAAATTTCTTATCAGAAAATCCATGTGCTGGTTTGCCTTCTAATATCATAAAAATGCGCCCATCTCATGTATTAAATGTGGCAGGCATCAGGGCATTCAGCATTCAGCATCGGCTTGGTAAGTTTTTTGGCGCTCAAATTACTTTGAAGCATTGACTTCCTGGCACATGTGCTTTACTTCCTGCGGCCTTATTCCTAAGACTGAATGTTGCAGTAAGAGCTCGACTAAGCGAGTTGAAGAGTAAAATATTTTCAACTATAGCAGCTATTTCAGACCTTGAAAACAAATACACCAAATACAGACACAGACCTGATCGCGTAAGTATGTACCTTTCTTAGTCGATTATCGAATATCGATATTCAATGACGTTTTTCATTAAAATGATATCGGCTTTTCAATTTTGTTTCATTCAAACTTGAATAGGATCAGGAATTTTACATGAATAGCTTGATATTGAAATTGTTCATATTGGTGTAGCTTTTTAATTTACAAGTGTTCATTAAAATATTTATTATTTTACACATCGAGCTATGAACGGCTACGAAATTACAAATTATGATTATAATTTAAGTAGTTTATTATAATTATGATTATCGCCTCTATGGTCTAGCGGTCCGGCTGTTGGACTTGACTGCATGAGGTCCCGGGATCGAATCCCGGGTCGGCCAACAAAAAGAAAATTGGATTTTTCCAATCACAACACCTATCACATTGTGGGACTTAGTGTCATCGGCTAATCGTGGGTGCCTTGGTTATACCTCTGCTTACCTCTTCGGGGATATGGGCGTGAAGATACTTATACTTTTATGATTATAACTACTTAAACTTGAAACTACTAAGTTTATTATAATTATAATCATAATAAACTCCTTAATTTTCTTTATCCGTTTTAGTGGTCCGAAGTCGGACTTGACTTCTTGAAATGGCGGGTTCGATTTCCCTGTAGGACAACTAATAAACAAGAAAAGATAACGTTGTCTTGGATTGGATACGTGTCCGGTTGGCGATAGGTTTGCCACCTATCTCATTGTGGGATTTAGTCTTCTCGGCTAGTCGTGGGTTCTACCTTTGCTTACCTTTTCGGGGATATGGGCGTTAAGATACTTTTTACTTAGATTTCTCAGTTTATTGTATATTAAATTAAATATGAGTTTCTTTTTCACGGATAGTTCTATTGGGAGGGAATATTAGTAGGAAGTATATTAATTTTAATTAAAATAAAAACTATTATATTAAAATACACACACAGTATCGACACGGGTCTCATGTACTACCTATTTCTACCGACATAGCGTCAGTGCTTTCCGTTGACTTGTTCCGGTTCGTAAAATAAGGCCTCAGCTTTGCAGCACATCATGGCAAAGCCATTAAAAAAATTAGTCATTAAAAAAAAGCACATCATTACCACCTTTGGTGTCTCTACGCGACGTGAATTCCTTACTGTCAGAAAGTCCGTCTGCTTGTTTGCCTTTCAATATCGTAAAAATAAAGAAAATACATTTCTTGTGAGAAAATAAACAATATTAAAATCTAAAACCACGTTGGGACTCAATAACTTCCAGAAAAAACATGTACGCCAAAAATGTTCCTCTTTAAAAGTTCTACAAAAAGTCCACGTCCACCATCTTTTAAGGTTAGCTAACTATCACCTTATTTATGCTAAAGTCACCTCTGTGGTCCAGCGGTTCAGGTGTTGGACTTGACTGCATAAGGTTCCGGATTCGAATCCCGGGTCAGGCAACAAAAAGAAAATGTGGGTTTTCCAATTTTCTAATTAAAAAAATGTTGTCCGTAATTGGATATGTGCCCGGTTGGCGATAGGCTTGCTACCTATCACACTGGGACTTAGTGTCTTCGGCTAGTCGTGGGTGCCCTGGTTGTGCCTCTGCCTAGCTCTTCAGGGATATAGGCGTGAAGATGCTTATTTATGCGAACCAAATTGGTTCTAATATAATGCATGAGTTGCGAGGGTGTCTTTGTAAACATGGTATTAATATTTATCCACATCTGCAAATGTGTATTGCGGACTCACTCTGTTTTCTTTTTTCTGTAATATAATTAACAAGTCGGTTGAAAGATTACCAGAATATATTACGATGGGCAAATCAGTCAGGATTGTATTTTGATACGTACACAGCTTGACACGGATCTCCCATATGCAGGGGGACTAAACTGTAATCGCTACGCTCAGCGTGCTGATTGTATTGTGGTATTGTGTTCATCCCTTGCCACTGCACCCCTGGGATGGGGAACAGATCCTTTGGAAAGGGCGAGTGCTGCTATCTTATGTTATTGTTGCATAAGTAAGATATATTTACGCGAAATGTGATGGGTTGTTGCAGGAAAAGGTATAGACATAATTTACGTAATAATATGCTTAATGTAAATCTATAGTTGTAGTAGTATAAATTGAATGGTATTTTATATTTTTATGTTTATCAAATAACCAGGTTTTATACTTCTAAAAACGACTCCAACTATTTCATTAGGTACCACGTCGCGATCAAAGAATTCTTTATGAATGATAGCAAATGGTTTTAAAACGGACACATATAAATTTTATTAACATCCTACTAGTTTTCTTGACGACCTCACCAAAGATGAGATGAGATGAGATGAGATTTATCATCGTCAAGATAAGTGAAAAATTGGTGCGTTATATGGCACCACCTCCAAATCATGACCTATATTTCTTAAAAAGAACCATCAGAACCGGTTGGCTGTTGGCCAAGCACAAATATAAAAAAATAACGAAAAAAATATACGGTCGAATTGAGAACGTCCTTCTTCTTTTAGTCGGTTGCAAATTTTAAAAACTCAGGATTGAGAAAACAATAAATTATTGAAAGACTGCCGGGAAACTTCTAAATAGAAAACAATATCAGATATTTCCGTGAGAATTACATATCATTGTTGAAATTGTATACAACAACAATGTATCTAGTATATTATAAAGTTATGCGATACTAATTGCGATCAATTACATCGGATCGACAATGTTGCACCTATTGCATTGCAAATATTTCTCCAATCAGTGCAGAGCTATGGGTATATACGACGATAAATGAAATAATAAATAAATATCTCTGGACAAGTTATATACATTGAATCTAACCCCAAAATAAGCAAATTATATGCTTAGGGTGTTAATCAACAATTCTAATACATAGAAATACTTCAATTTATAGATAAATTTAATAAACACCCAGACCCGGAAATGCAGACATCTAAATGTTCATCACACAAATGCCTGTCGGGAACTGAATCCGAGCCTTGCGGTTGGTCGGCGTAATTAGACGTGTACGGTAGCCACTCGACCAACGAGGCGGGCGGAGGAGATTTTGGTTACTGTAAGCGAAAATTGAAAGTTTCTGGTATAATTCAATCAGATTGCTACAGCTGCTTGCTATTTATTTTTATCATACATACCGTTTTCATATTCCGATTGTGGAAAGAAGGGTACTGATTATGTTGTCCAGCCAAAGGTTCTTCATTACAATTCAGTGATGAAAGTGCAAACCGACAGTAGGCAAGTCCATGTTGCCATTGTACCGGTCTTCCTTTTGCGTCTATAATCGAACCTTTTTAAACTTGAACAAAAAAGGTATTTGAGTGAAAAAAAAAATCTGAAAATGAAGAACCTTAATTCGGGCTGCTGTAACACCAGAATTCGTCATTGTTGTATTCCCATGTCGTCTACAGGTGGTGGTTGCCTCTTATCATAAAGAGAGCCATGTGCTAGTTTGCTATATTGTAATATAAAAAAAAACATATCTGTTCATTTACATTTATTTCATACAAATAAATAAAATTAGAGCGTCTGTTTGTGTTAAATGTTAAATCAACC
>NJDC01001619.1:161290-188232 GCA_002245475.1 Calephelis virginiensis
TTTAACATTAAAATCGATATTCAATGATGCTTAGGTCCTAATACGGCCCAGTATTTGCTTAAGCATGTCGGTAAACGGTTTGGATCAACGTGACAATTACTACACCTAGTATCGCCGAGCTTACATTATGCACAAAATGCACTCACAACAGCAGAAATTTATAAGTATGCTTACTAGATGTTGCCCGCGGTTAAATTGCGTATACAAGTTAATTAGCTCTCCCGCGGCAAATCATTAAGATATTGGGATAAAAATTAGACTTCCTTACAAATCATCATTAATAGAATTGAATTGAATATGAATGTTATAATATAGCAGCAAAAAGATGGATTTCCTGGTGGTTAAGAATACATCGCCTACCAGAGTTGTTGTTGGTGTAATTTAACGTTAAAATATCGAACCGGTTAGCTTATTACTCTATGTAGCTACAAAATGGAAAACGACAATGACTAGGAATGAATTTCAGATACGAGCACGCCTGGCAGCCCCAGTTGGCAAAGCACCATTACCACTTTTGGTATGTTTATGCGAAGTATATTTGATACCAAAAGGAAATCTGTCTGATTATGCATTATAATATTATTCTTCTATATATTATTCTTTTCTTATGGCATGGACCAAATTTATTAATTCATGTAGTGCTAAAGCATGCAAAGTGCAACCAACATACTCACACACATACATAAGTTGATCGCACTATTTTACAATGCATTGTGATATTTCGAAACCTGACCAACCGAAATATGCGGATAGAAGACAAATAAATTAACGATAAAAAAATGTTTTTGCGCACATTATAAAAAAAGGCATTTTTATGTATGTTTTTGTTTTATTGTATTTTTAAGGGTTTATTTATTTATTTATTTTATTGCTCTGTAACTTTTAAAACTATGTCTTTGAAGTATATTTGCATGTTAGGTATATTAAAGGTCATGATTTCTATTTTGATTTTTTATCGATAAATATTTGATTAGTATCTGCAAATTCCGGTTGATCTAGTTTCCAAAAATCACATTGTATAATATGATGTTGCAATTCTTTTAAAATACTTACTTATGTCAAGAATTGAGTTTATTAAAGTCGTCTCAAACAGAATGCGAGATAACCTCGTAAGCTTAGAAGTAATAAAAAGAGCGCTATCCTTGCATTTGCTACTTTGATGCACTTGATTCGCTTCTCATTAGAAATTCCACAAAGTCTTTATGAACTCTCGACCTCTTGCTACCCCTTTGTGAGCAACCCTAATTGAATAATTTAACTTTTGCGTAATTCCTTTTCTAGATATGATTTTTTTTATTACAGAATATAAATGTAATAATTAAAGAGCACAAAAACTGCAAAAAACCGACTCGAATCATTTCTTTACCACATTGCGCTTTGATAATTATTTTTTCGAAAGATAGCTAATGACTCCGAAATGTATAGGGTAAACATTTTATTAATATTACTTCACCAGTTTTTGTGTAAATTAGTTTTGATAGGTGATTCCGTATAAATGTGATCAAGATAGGTGTTTAAGTTAAGTTTAATATATAATTCCTTAATTACCTGGATGCAGTCATAAAGTACGAATTAGTATTCTTGCCGTTTTACTGCATAAAACTGACCACTTAACTATTTATTAAAAAAAATTGTAAAATTATGGTATATTATATGTTTATGGTATATATAATTATGGTATTATGTAGTATTATGGTTGTATTATATAATTATGGTATAGTAATTAATTGTAAAATCATTAATTAAAAGCAATCACTAAGTTAAAATACAAGAATATCTTCGTGTCACAATACAGTGGGATTCACTAAGCGCCGACATTATAGAGTTTAAAGTTAATTGATTTTGCGGGACATTATTTAGAGGAATTAAGTTTACTGCAAAATAATAAAGTAGCTCTCTAAAGATTTTTTTTAATTTACAATAGGAATATAATTAGATAATTAGGTTTTTAATTTTATTGAATGGAAAATATTTGTTTTAGTACTGATTTTCAATTATGTCCAAGAAAAATTAAAGCACAAGAGATAAATAACATTAACTTGGCCAGTTGTTGGTATCAGGTTGACATTTCAGGATGATGAGTTTCCTAAAGCGTCGTGGGAAATTTGTATCCTATTAATATTATAAATGCGAAAGTTTGTAAGTATGGATGTATGGATGTTTGTTACTCTTTCACGCTCGAATGGCTGAACGGATTTGTCTGAAATTTGGAAGACAGATAGATTGTGACCTGGATTAACATATAGGCTATTTTTAATCCCGATCGCACGCCGGGTTTCTGCGAAAACGCGGGCGAAAACGCGGGCGAAGCCGCAGGTAGCTGCTAGTACATAAATATAAATTAGACCGGAAACGTTTCAACGGTCTAGCTGTAACACGTATAGTACCATACTTTTTCATTAATAGTATTAGTATAGACAAATTGAGGTTGATACCAATCAAAATACATACATATATCACTCTTTATACAAAGTTTGCCCTAGAACTAACTAACACAGGCATTACACATGCTTAATAGACTATAATCAATCGCTATTTTTAAATCAAACATCTATTATGGTCTCAGAGCTGATTTGGTCTAGTCCTTTAACTTGGAAACTTAAACTTGGTCAAGTAGAAGCTTCAGTAGTTGAAGCCATTATTACCAAATCGCCACACAGGTAAGGTCATTGTTGCTATCTACTTACCACTCTGCTATCCAATGCCAAACTTATTGATTTGGAATAGCTTTAAATCAGTATTTGATATTATATTTTTGTAAAGTTTGAACAAACAGGGACGATATATTATTTACCTATTTGGTTACCTACCCCATAAGTTATCTCGATTACATTTTTTTAAAACACTTTCAAAGTACACAAACAGGTGTTTAAAGTATTTATCTGATCGGAATAAACTATATTCTATGATCAAGAATTTTCATCACAATCCTCTATATAATATTTTTTAACCAAACTGAGGCTTCGAGTTGCAAATGTTGGTATTATTACTGTGGAAGCATTGAGTTTGATGATATTAACATATAGGAAAATATAATTTTATAAAGCCACGAAACTTGCACCGTTGAATAAAACATTCATAATATAAGGCAATCATGAGTTTCTATGTCTTTTGCGTCGTGATGCGGTTCCATAAAGAGAGTGGATGCAGAAGCGTGATCCGAATTATGGAACATTTCAGGATAATACCCGTTGAATGAAATTTGAATATGAAGAGAATAATAATGAAAAACTCGAAAGAGGTTGTTGGAACTGAAAAAGTGGAGCGGCTTATATGAAGAATTAGTCAATCGCTAATTCAAATTTAAATTAATCTCTTGATTACGATTCGTGTCTATTTTTCGTTTTGGTCCTGGGCTCTTAATATAGAACAATTCTATCAAGCAGCTCGCAGGAGAAAAGCGTCAGTTTTTTTGTCAATAACACTGTACGTGTTAAGGTGGAAAAGGGGTACTACCGCCTTCTTTGTCCTGCCACCATAACGTTAGTGTTCGTCTTTGCCGTGTTACGGTTTGGAAGGTAGGTGATCCGGTAAACATACTCATGTAAATTTTTTTTTGAATGACTAATTTGTTGCTAATCTTACGATTTTTTACAACTTCACCGAACTTTGTGGGCCGAGCAGAGTGCTCAGCCCGAGACATCATTATTTAGATGGATTGGGCTGTTACGAGTACCTACAACGCCATCACCAAGGGCTGTCTCCCGGGAGACCGTACCTCGACTGGGTGCTGCGTTCTGGTTACTGGGTGGACTTGGTGGAGGAGTATTTGTGGCTCGTCGCTCGGCGTTAGGCGCCGGACGCAAGAGAGGTCTTCGTCGCCGAGACCGGCGGCGACGGTGTAGTGTTATGTACTCATGTAATGGATTTCACATCCTGGCCTCAGTGGCGGAGGACTTATAACACCCCTCATTAGATTTATTTGAGTTTAACTGTAAATCGTATAGTGATTTAACCCTAGTTAGAATCTAGCTCAGAGTTAAATATTAAACCCAGGAAATAAATGGGTTTAGTGTTTAACGCTGAAATATACTAGACAGTTTAAGTCATTATTAGATTTAACCCAGGAAAGCGCCTCTTAAACTATTATCCGTAGGTTAAACTTGTAGAAATAAAGGCAAAAATATGAACTGAAACGCCGGCAATATTACGACTATTTGGAACAAAGGCTCACTTCACAAACAGCCCCAGTAGTTTCCACCGTGTACAGATTATGTAATAAGGTTGTCAGAAATGTTCAATAGCTAAGTACGGCGTGCAATAAACTTGCTAATGAACGGGTTGTGTACTAAAATCTCATTACTGCGAGTACGAACAAGTCAAGATGTTTTCGTAATTACTGTTATTCTATTTCTGGATAATTTTTGAAGTAGAAAATTCTTTAACGGCGTTGTGCACTTTTTGCGATGTATTAAAAAATGTCAAAAGACAGACAAGACTTGCTCGGAAATTCGTAAGACGGAGGGAAAGTATGTAGTTGCCACATTTTAAACTGTGATTTCCGTTTCGCCGGCTGGCATAACGCACTGTGGCCTTGGTGTGGGATAGCTTGAAGATATCGCAACGTGCTCTCTTATTGACAACAACATCAATTAAATGAATTTTGGTTTTTTTATAACATAAATTATTATATTTTTATTCTGATAATTAAAGCAATTCTTGCAAAATTACTCCGTAACCATTCCAAAATAATAATAATAATAATGCACTTCTTTAATATTCACTTTTTCCGGCAATCCCGGAGTGCTAACCGCTAATTTTTTTTTATTTATCGGTAAACTATACTTATTTGTATATATTAGCATACATAAAAGTATGAAGATACCAAGCTCCTTGTAAGAAGCCTGAGAATATCTAATGCCAAGTGCCATGATCCTTGCAGACCTCTATCTATGCAGCTATGTATTTTGTATACCTATCAAGTACCACATAAATTATTATTATTGTAATTAACTTTTTATTGTACACATCAGATATTACAAAATGTACTTAAAAGTAAATGAAACAATGTACAAATGGCGAGCTTATCTCTAAAAATAAAATAAAAATAAATGTCGGACATCGCGACACATTTTAAAGTATCATGCCCATCATCTTGATGCGTGGCGATCTACAACTATGTGATTCCGAAGACATTTTTTACCTCGTACAACACCTTTGTGGAATCAGTTACCGAGGGCAGTATTCCCAAGCAATTATGACTTAGGGACCTTCAAGAAAAAAACATACTCATTCCTTAAAGGTCGGCAACGCATTTGTGATATTCCTGGTGTTGCGGATGTCCGTGGGCGGTGGTAATCACTTTCCATCAGGTGACCCACTTGCTCGTTTGCCTCCTCTCGTATAAAAAAAAATAAACATAATATATAAACAAATAAAGGAAATGCTCTTTTAGCAGTTTTAAAGTCAAGAGAATGTAAGAAATTAAATGAGTTAATAAGAAAACTGGTTTAAAAGAATTTTAAGAAGCAAACCAAGAATGTGAAATTGTCTACTTTATCTAATTGGAAGCCATTTAAGCTTAGCTCTATAACTAGAAATACGGTAAATTTTTTTTAAACCAAAAATGTAACGAATGCAACGATTTTGAAGTTTTTCATGTTTATTGACGAGCTCGTCAGTGGCTTCGAGGTAACAGGAGTCGGTAAAATTAATAATGGGAAGGATAAGGGTATGCAACATATAAATTTTAGTTTAAAGGCGCAAAACATTTTAAACAGCCCTGAGAGAGTGAAATGCAAAGGGAAATTTTTGGTTTAATTTACTAACATCTTAATTCTAAGATAGATCAGAACATAAAATTACACCTGGATTATAAGCAGAAGAGGTAAAAGGTATAGCCTTGTTGTTATATTTTAAAATAGGTACTACATGACTATTAATTACATTTAACATGTAACAACTACTAACTATTAGAGCTTGCAATTTATGGAAATTCAATGGTATAATAGCGGTGTCAGTATAAAAAATCAAAAGTGGAGTGAGAGCACCTCCTTGAGGAACTCTTGCTTGTAAATAAATCCAAAAAGATTTGACGCAACCCGAGATAGCACATTGGGATTGCCCATAAAGATAAAACCAAACCAGTCAAGGTCTGAAGCACATTAAGAATCCAAGTACCCTAACTAACAGGTCAAAGTCAAGCGAATTAAAAACACTACTGAAATCTAAACAGTGAGTATTTTTTTTGTCAATAGCATGTATAATATCACCAGTTTCTAGAATTAACGCAGTAACAGTACCATGTCCAGGGTGAAAGCGTGACTGGTTATGATAAACATCGCAATGTTTCTTTACAAAGTCTATATATATCTGTGAGTACACAGATACGTACACACATGTGTCTTTGGAGACAATTGAGATAGGGCGAAAATGCGAAAGAGAAGAAGCATTAGAGATCTTTGTAAGAGAAATAATGTGTGCTATCTTCCAGGAGACCGAAAAGGTGTCACATGTGCAAGAAAAAAATTGAAAATATCACAGATTTTGGGAAACAGTTCGGATAGCACAGAACTCATCACTATTAATACCGACAAAAAAGCCAGAACGTACTTTTTAACATTTAATGCATCAGCCTCTTCAAACATAAAAAGAGGGCAGAGAGGAAGTGGTTTGGAGCCCAATTTAGCAATGGAAGCATCTCATGTCAAATAATTATCCAATGTTTTAGGTGGAATATAAAAATGGAGATTCAGAAAATTAAGACCAGCAATACATTTAGTAGATACAGACAAATACTCTATGCCAAGAGATCTTAAAAGACTTCAAGCTTTGCCACAACCAGAGCCCATAGAGATGAAAGCATCATTGATAACGCTACGTATAGCAAGGCCGTGAATTCGAGTACACCGATTACTTAGCAATTTGTAGACAGCTAAATTTATATCAGAAGGGAATTTCCTATAGTGTCTCTGTCTTATCGCAGTTCCTCATCATGCCTTAATATTATCTGTAATCCAACGAGCAGGATTATATTTACTTCTAATTTTTTTGTTTGGAGCATGCTTGATATAAATTCCCAAAAAAGTATTATTAAAATTACAAACTTTATCCATAATATTCGTGAAATCCGTAACCAAAGATCAATTCAAAAGCATTAATATTATTTTTATGCGTCTCAATATCAATATCCTTTAAAGCGACGGCGCTCAATGTGGGATTTCTTCCTTTTGACAGTACCAATCTTATAGGAGAGATTAATCAAGTCATGCAAGAAAATCATGCAGGAAGTTGACGGTGAATACTGACACGCTCCTGACGCAAGATAACTATTAAGTCCAAAAGCGATGGAGTGGTATTAGAGAAACGGTGTGTAGGAGAAAGGAGCAGAATATGAAGATTAAAAGAGAAGTGAATAATGTCGTTATACGCAAATCATTGAGTGAAGTATCTAAAGAAGAAAAATTAACAATGGTAAGAGAAGGACTATAAAATACAGCAAAAAAATTTTGAGTGGCGGGAAATAATTCAATAAAAATATATTCAGCAGACGCATAGTGCAAAGACCAGGAGAAGAAGTAACAATTTTATAGGACTGAGTAATCAGAACAACTATACATAGCGACGCTGCCGCCTCAATTTCCAGGTCATCAGACATTATCATTTTTTATGTAAACAATTTTGTATCGCGCTACACAACATAGGTTAATATATTATTATTATTATATGTATTGTTGTACAGCTCTAGAAGAGATTCATTTTTTTTATGTATATTAGTGTAATAATGGTTAACAATAATTAACATTTTGTCACAACTAAGCTGGTCGAGCACCACCTCCTTAATGCTTATGCCGCCATTGTGGTATTTCAACTTACAGGAAAGCCAGTAGCCAAGACATTCTAGATCTTAGGCTGAGGTTGGTTGGTTGCCGAAACATCAAAATCCTTACTACCGGTCTACTCGTTTAATATTCAATGTTAATAAAAAAGATGTAGATTTTTTACGGTTTAACCAGATATTATTTACCCTCTTATCTTTAGCTTCTCTTGTCTCGCCTTTGTGGTCTAACAGCCGGTTGTTGAACATGACATCATGAGGTCCCGGATTCGGTCCCGAAAACGATTATATTTTTTTTATTTTCTTGGGATTGCCTATGACGTTGCTGGGACTTTTAGTGTCTTGTACGTCGCCAGATCGTCGCTCGCAAACCTGGCGGACGCGCCTTCAGTTGTCGTATTAAGCAAGTGAAGTTGTGACTGTTAAATGCAACGAAGAGTTCCCAAGGGGTTTACTACTTCCTTTATCCTTTTTTTCCTTAGTCCTTGTGTATATAGCTCAAAATGCAAAGAGCAGATATAGACAGGAATAGGTTAATAGTCATCACACCCCGGCGGCTATATAAAGAACCATCCGCGCGCGCATACATATAGTTTTGATCCTTCGGTCCTATTTTGTCCTTTACGTAAACTTATCGCAAACTGCTATTATGTGAAGTATACGGGAAAAACCATATATTACTTAAGCTCAAACGGAAATACCGAAAGAAAACAAATCTTACGCCGATGTTAAGCATTCCTTGTACCGCAGGACATTAAAGATGATATACGTTCAGTATATTTGTATGCATGTCGGGTAATCTGCTCGCTCGTTTATCAATGTATCGTTTGGCAGATATTCAGTGAACAAAATCCTATCAAATTAGAATGAAACGATTTACTTTTTTGTTATATAAGTTGACTAGCTGTTACGCGTGGCATTGTCCGCATTACATCAATTAAAATATCGGCATAAAAGCATAAAATTGCTCTAGAGGCTAGTCCAAAGTCTTCTCTATTTTTAATAAAAAAACTTGACGTGAACCAGGAATAAAAAAACATTTTAGGATTTATAAAAAAACAAGGATACTTTTTATGTAAGTGTTAAAGGCATTTTTATTTATATTTACTTTATGCTAAGTCACATGTATTAAAAACAAATCAAAAATTTAATAATAAAATTTTGGTTTTGTTTTGAAGTGGGGAAAAAACTTATAAAACTTGTCAGCATCATATTATACTTTGATTATTATAACAATTAACTGTTTAATTTCCCAAAAGCCGTAAAACGTTCAATAAATCTATCCTCACAAAATTTGTTTTAATTTGGCTTACATCACATTAGGTATTCCATCATCAGACCAAGACTTGGCGGCAGTAGGACCACCTCTGAGTATGTTTTTTAAATAAAAAGGAATTATTTAAATCACGTTTCCATTTTAGCTATGGCACGTAAAAGTGGCTAATATATTGCAACCTACTTTATATTTTTCTTTCTTCAAAAATTGACATTGATTTACAAAATATCAGTATCATAGGATAGCACTACAAACAAAATGCAGGTATCACTTCTGTAAATTTTGTACATTTGTAAATTTGACATTTATGTCTGTCAATTCAGTCTCTAAGACAGAAATATATAAAGAAGTGCAACAATGTTCTATAGCAAATTTAGTTGCATAAATACTGTTGGAATCGACATATAACTTAACAACATCTCTTTGTCTTTTTTAACAAATGTTGATATTATGTACACCGAAAGAGATAAAGACATTTTTGTCTATGCTCATTTTGGCGTCGATTTAAAGTGACGTCATGACAGTTCTCATGTTTGCTAAGAATCCATATTAAGTGTTCATTTTTTATAGTGATGTACTATTACAATTGTCGATATTTTATTTTACATTCTCAGAAAAGAATATATGGACAAGATAAGAATGTATACCATTTCCACTGAAAATATCAATCACAGTCTAGCTTAATAAGAATTCTTTCAAGTGCTCACTTAAAAGTAAAGAAAGTGGTTTGAATGTAATCTGATCAATTTTTTTTTGTAATGATAATGAATCTTGTAATAAGTATATAGAGTTAACTTATATAAAGAATAAACATATTTGCAAGCCACAATGTAAAAAAAACGTGCTCGTGAAAAGTAAACAAATATGCTTTCTTTCGTTTAATTACATTTCCCTATTTAGGTATAAGCCAATTGAGTAGCACTAATAGTTGCGATTTATTTCGGTAGGTAAATAATAATTCTTATCTATTTGTCGAAACTTAACTAACAATCGTTACTAATAGATCATTTAGCGATATCGGTACTCTACTTTTTCTGGACAGCCTTATAATGTCAAAATGGCAGCCATATTTAGTAGCCGACGGCAGGCTTTTTTCGTAGGTATTTCATGTCCATATACTTAGAGGTCAATGCTCTGAGATTAAAAAACAGGCTATAGAATATACAAATCTCAGAACAGCAGTTGTTACAACAGCTTGTCAAAAACTATTTATTGGATGCTAAACGAACCTCTAAAATCTTTTAAAATTAATTTAATTTCAAACATATAATAGAGACACTAAAAATAGGTAGGTGTTATTTTCAAAAATACTATTATAGATAACATAGATTTTACTAACTTCCTAGGAATAAAAGGTATGAATTTTGCAATTAGAAATCGCATACTGATTTCTTTGTAATAAAATTGATTGGTTTATATTATATGTATTAAGCCGAATAAGTAAAATGGCAGGCTTAAATGCATCTCTCTTAGCTTATCATGGATATGTTTCATCTGTTTTGCATTTGGATAAATTTTGTAGAATTAATAAGAATCTTTAGAGTACAAAACAAGTGTATACGGGCGATATGTGGCGTTAATCAGTTAAATTCATGCAAACCACTTTTTAAGTCGCTCCAAATGTTGCCTTTGCCTTGCTTATATATCTTGGCTGTATGTGTATTTGTAAATAAACATCATCATTTGTTTTAAAATAAATGCTGAAGTATTAGGAAAGGCGGTTTCTTCTCCTGATAATTTTTTTTGTAATAAATTATGAGACTTACTTACTTAATATGAATAAGAAATTCGTTGAGAACATTTAGTTTTATTTCTATCTTATCTATAATTAAATATCTTGCTCACCACAATATAGCAGAATGTGTCGCTATTTTTAAATATCTTGTAAAAACTTTTTACACACAGTTCCGCAAATAAATAAATTTTATTTTATTTCATAAGAATACTCACCCATACTTAATAATTACCCGTGTTATGAATATACATAGTAAGAGTGATGTTGACATTATAGTTTGGTGTAATGAAGACTGTAATACTTATTTGTACCAGGTTGAACCTTAGACTACTTTATTCCACGTTAATAGATATGACGGTACAAGTATAAGTTTGATAAAAGTTTTAGTTCCATGTCTGAAGATGGCCTTCATTCATCTTATTTTTTTGTAAAAAAAAACGCAAAATGGTTAACAGAATATAACGCCAACCAAGTTTGGAATGTGTAGTTTTCATAATTATAGTATGAAATGTCTTTGACATGCGGACAAGAGGATATGTCGAATTTACAATGGTTCCGTTTCTGCCATTCGGCTAAGGAACCTTTATAGATTTGACACAGCCAAAAACGAGTGTTCATATTGTATAACTACTTTAATTATAACATAAGTCACAGCACAAATATAGCTCACGTTTCTGATTTTCGACGCAAATGCATATAATGCAGCTCACCTCAATTTCCTTGGCACGAGCTGAATTAAATTCGGAATTTAGGGAGTGCAGTGCCAACTTGGTTTCATGGAAACTATTTTGCGAACGCTGACTTGGCTCAGCGGTTCCAATTTCCTAGTGTCTAGATTGAGACTAACCTGAGAACCGCCTTATATCATAAACTTTCTGTGTTTGTATATGGCTTGGTTTTCGGAGATCTTAATCGGGACAAAGCAATTTATTTTGCAGTAGGTCGCCCATAAGTTCTGAATAGGAAAACGTTTTGTTACTATATCTTAGTGTCGTATCCGAATTTTATATTGTTATGGCTTTATTCTCGTGGCTGTTCAATCAAAGTATAACCTACAGACGAAACTTGAGATAAACTCAAATGAGTTGGGAATAACTTTGTTTAAGAGAATCGTTAACAAAGAGAATCGTAAAATGTTTATTTTGCCACGGAATTTCAAAGCGGGTCTATATTGTACGCGCATTTTTTGGGTTCTGCAGTCAACATTTATGAAATCTAACCCTTATAGATTCGACATGTACGTCTGGCCGGAAAGATTTGAGTCCTCCTTGTTTTCCTCCCTGTAAGTTCTAAAATAGAAAAGTAAAACCATATGAAATATACTCAGTGGATGTGATCCAAACCTTGGTTTGAACTACATGAGGTTAACAGTTTTTATAATATGCACATTTTCAAAAATCACAAATTATTGTTTTGTAAATCATAAAAATATTATAAAGACAAAGATATTTAGGGGGGGGAGTATAATCGCATTCTGTGACTCACGTACGCATTTATACATATCTTCAAGTCCTTTCACAAATATTTGTATGGTAGGCAAAGAACATCGAGTATTTTCAGTGTGTATAAAGGATCATCTATCTTACTGCCTGGCAAATTGTAAAGCGCAACATTATCAACACCACCAGTGGTGGTAGAATGCTGTACACCTTCTAGCCCGGGTAGGCTGCATGCAATGCCTTACTTATTCCTTCTGCCACTATGGCACTGGCGTGAAAAGTGTTGGGAGGTAGATTTTGCACAATTGGTCTTACACTCCAGCAAGGGATAGCGACGCACCTACTGGTGTGTAGAAGCAACGATGGTCTTTTACAATCAGGAGAGCTGTGTAGTTGCTCGCTGTTTTAACACTACTACTACTTCGTTTGTATTTTTAGACATTCTTCTGCTACCGCTAAAACTTATATACGAGTATATTCACGAGTGATCATGCTCGTTATATTCGTCCATTCTTAATATAAAAAGAATGAAAAAGAATATGAAAAACGAAAATATACGCTTCGAATGTCCTTATTTTAAACCGTAGATTTTTGACTCCGTTGTACGCAGTTAGCTCAAACATTTTTTATTAGAATCACAGATCTTGTTAAAGTTTTACCCTGTTAAAATAAAATAGAAAAACTACCTTCAATATTGAAAACTCATTACTTTCCCCTCCCTCTGTTGGTCTATAAGCTTCTAAGTTAAGAGCACTCGTAATTTTCATCGGGACCTTGCCAGCTGTGGCTTAAAAGGTATTGGTTAATCCGATAATGCTGGCAGACTACCTTACATTAAAATTTTAATTTCACGTTTCCACTTGCAAATCTTGAAACATTATTTTTTATCTGTGGTAGCGAGTGTTCCAGAAATGATAACTTTAGTTGCTCATTAAAAGAACAATTACATCTCATTTAATTATATATGTAAAGCTGTTAATATATTTTGATTTTTTACTGTATCTTTATATATTTTCGATAATTTATTTCCGAGATTTATTATCATAGAAAAAGTTAAATAAAACAAAAAAATAGGGTATACCTGAGGATGGTATTCTCCTCGTTCAAAATCTTTATCCACACATTCCTTAAAAATTACTGCCAATTTGATAAAAAACGTCGAAATGTTTTAGTTTTTTAAGAAGTTTTCAAGCTGAAAAAGTCTTTAGTCAAATTACGAAAATTTATTTGATCAAATGTACTAATATGTAATGGACAAATATATTTAATAAGTGGAATCGCCTTAAAAGATGACTGTCTTCACAAAAATTCTTAAAGAGTATTTATGTATATTCGTCGAGATCAAACGTGTGACGCGTGCTTTACTCCGCGTTCTTCTCATTACAATTATTAACAACGGATATTATACGGTATTCCTTTGAATACGGATATTTGAATATTATCTTGAATTATGAAACAATTTTTTTTGTGAAAAGAAATTGTAAGTCAAAGGTTGGAAATAAAAATGGAATAGAGTTACACGTAGACGAGTTATCATGGAAATACACGAATTTCAGTAAGAAATTTCAAGAAATGACCGAAAATCTCCCAAAACAAAAAAAGTCAGGTCGCCTTTATCGATGATTACAAAATACATAGAAAACTATAAAAGTTTAGTGATTTACTTTAAGAAACGTTAATTGATGTAGATATCAATAATAAGTATAAATTTAAAATTTTTGAATAATCCTAGTACCTATTCGCACATAATGTAAGTAAACGAATATCCAACACAAAAATAAACAGTAAAAGATATGTCAACATAAAATAAGCAGCTAGTAAAACAATAATAATAATACAACTGAAACATTATTAATTGAATTTATGGCAAAAATTATGTAAAATATTTAGAAAAAGCACGTTTTGTGATAATATAATTTTCTCAGATTCCAATCACCCAAGAAGTCACAAATATGCTGCATTTTATGTATGCTATAATAACTCCGTTATTCACCAGTAGACTTGCATAATCGGTCTAACATCGCAGCCACTGGAAAGTGACGCAAATGTTATACATGTTATGGTGTCTATGAGCCATGGTTGTCTCTTACCACCAGGATAGCCGTGTTCTCGTCACCGATCACTCATGTGTACGTATAAAAACAACCATTTTGTGTTGCACGTGCTGGACTTTAACGACCACAGACACGATTTTTATTGAAATAACTATTTCCGACTTCTGATTTAGAAAAATGCGAAGGTTGTAATATATAACATTTTCGACTCCTATAATACGGTTTTTTGTATGTTAGCCGATTTATTCGTCATATATGAACCGATTTCAATTTTTTTCTAAATTTAAAGAACGTGTATCCTCGGTCCTATTGCCACCAAATCTGCATCTGACGATGGAATTTCTGGGAAATTAAGTTTTTTTTGAGATCACTTATTGACATCGAAGTTGTTCTTTCTTAGTCTTACTACGCTTGAATTATCACGAGTGCTATCATTCCAAGATTTTTGATCGCTCTTATAAGCCCACATTTTTATTAATCAAAATAAACTAATAGATTAATTTATGCAAAAGGTAACCAATGAAACTAATTTAATGTTTCGTATATTATGTCCTAGTATGCCATAAAATCTACAGCTATCAGAAATTCACGAAGAACTCATAAACAAAATCTACATAAAATATTTACTACCAATATACTAGATCTTTGTGCGACGGAGACAAGTCTAAAGACTATTCGAGATCATAAAAAGAAATAAGAACCATTCGCAGATACGAAATTGCTGGTAAACAATCTAATATTTCAAACGAATACAATGAGATGTTAACATAATATCTCGTACAGTTGTTGACGTAAAAACATCCAGTGAATTGTGCTTTCATAAAAGAACCCAAGGCACAGCAATCCGTTGTATACGAGACGTAACATGATTGATGAAAATACTGTTTAGATAACGCTGGGGGAGTACAGCGTATCGTGTCGATGCCTCCTTCTGTCTAGCCGTAAGAGGCTTCTCCATATAATTTGTACAATGGCTTTATCATAAGTACATGTATATTTATGTTAAACTGTACTTCTATAATACATTGCTTTATTTGGACATTTCATTGGCATATTTGTTACTCATGTAAATATTGTAAGTATGGAAATGTATTTGTTTCTTTATTACATTGTTTGTTGCGCAGTCGCGTCCAAGTATTATGTGCTTGACGAACTGAAAAGTTCGATAACTTAATAAAAAATATCTCTGGAAAAATTACATTACACATTAAACTGTAAAGACCCCGTGTATTTAGACTATATACTTGTTTAATTCCACCGACCAACCGTTAGGTTTGGGTTCGATTCTCGACAAGGGCATTCATTTCTGCGATGAACATCTAGATGTCTGCATCTCTGAGTCTTGGTGTTTTTTTTTTAAATTTATACAAGTGTCTGTTCCAGTATTTTATGTATTAGAATTATAAATGACTAACAGCTATAGTACTAGCACACAATTTGCTTATTTTTGGATCTATTCAAATCATGTAACTTGTCCAGGGATGTTCAATGTTTATTCATAATTTATGTATTACTAGCCGACTTGGTGAAATTCCTATCGTTTTTAATGACTGACTATTTGTATATGGGGGCTAATTAAATTATTGTTTTTAATATTTTCCTTAAAATTTTCTGATTTTTCTCGCCATATAAACCTTCTCCCGACAATAACCTGCACAACAAAAAAAGAATTAGCAAAATTTAGCGCATTCGATCAGGCCTAATGCGATGACCACCCGAAATGGAGATTCATTTTTATATACTTAGATTCAGTTCCCGAGAGCAATAAAATCACTTATGTGGGTGATTTTCTATTCAAGATAAGTGTTTTTGAGTACTATATTGTCGTATATTTCAACTGATGTAGAGTTAGCCTTTATGTTGCCAATTCTGAGAAACCCGAGTACTGTTATGGCGGGAAGTCTTTCAGGTAACACTAAATGTGACAAGCCTAATGAACGTTCCCCACGCCTGCCGCGGCGTCCAGCTGAAACGTACGTATTGACATTTAGCTCATATCAATTTAAATGTCATATTCAATTATACATATTTACAAAATACGATATGCTGTTAAATAACATTTTAAGATTTATTTTAAAATACAAAGCGGCGGTCATCATTGCAAAAATATTAACATGAGCACGTTGGGGTTAGATTCAATTTGTGTTACTTCTCCAGTGATTATTATTTTTAACTAACAAAGTCATTGTTGGAAGCTAGCTGTGCAGCAAGTTGCTCGGATATGGATCGATCGCCAAACGTATTCCTGATTCAAAAATTAAAGTATTTGGCAAAGTCGTGTTCCAGTTTGGATGGTGTACATCGATAGCTTTCTACATTAGACCTTCCAACCTGATTACATGACAACTATGCATTTATAGCATCTATGGTATCTATAAATCAGGGCTGTGTTTTGTTATCAGAAAAACACTATCGAATCTATTTATGCGCTGTCAATTCTTATAAAAAAATTAGAAACCCTGTTTCCAGGTTTCATTTAAAAAAAATTCGTATTTTTTTATACAAAAAAAAGTTTGTGCTTTTTTGTTTAGCAGAAGAATTTAAAATATTCATTTTCTTGATCGTGCTAAGTAATGATCTTATCTATCAGATTATGTTCTTCGACTTTCCGCTGAAGCACGTCCCAAGAGGATTAGGCGTTAGTTTTATTAACAAACTAGCTGTCCCAGCGAACTTCGTTCCACCCGTTCAGTTTGTATGGGAAAAAATAAAGTATTGTTTTTTCCATTTTCCCTGCAATTTTCCCGGTTTTCTCTACATAAGAACCTTCTTCTGACAATAACTAACACAACAAAAAAAGAATTGGCCTAATCGGTTCAGTCGCTCGGAAGTTTTGCGCTTACCAACACATTTAGCAATCCATTTTTATATTATAGATATAGAGTAAACAAGGCTTACAAATGGATCTTTATGTATATTACTCCTTAACATTATTTATTAATTCAATTGTAGCAAGAATCGGTTAACACACAAGTATATTTTGCTTTTTTAGAATAACATCAGAATTTTTTAACACCTATTACCGTATCGACAAATATCTGGTATCTCTATAACAAAAACAGATTTGCTTATAAATTAAAACATTCATTCAAGAAATCCATCTTTAGGGTAATTTGATCCAAGCTAGTTTTTAATAAGGCATAACAAAATCATTAGGAAAATTACAGCCCTGTGCATGGTTTAATTTGCTTTCTGTGTAATGTAGTTGCAACTTTTCGTGTTCGTAAAGGTAAGAGACATACTCACCCTGAGCAGTAAAAATAACGCCTCAAATCACTTACTTCTTCTCAGCATAGTTTATCCATGACCAACAATTATTTAATTTGCTCTAAAACTATTCATATTTTACTATCCGATGGTATTTACAATACAAAGTTATGGTTTTGTGTTACTCAAGCTACGTCGTAGCAATGCTACAAATAGCTACATCTTGCTACGTAATTAAATTAGAATGTTTTAACTCCACATATTATTAAGTTTAATTAATAGCTCACAAAAGTTTCACATAAATGACCTAAAATGGCGAATTTGGTTTGTATTTAAATATAAAATAATATAGCTAAGTGGGAGTCGGACTTGTACTACGGAACATCAAATATAAATTAGGGACATGTTTTGAGAACAGGAAGTTATATCGGAGCAGATGTCATAAAATACAGTTTATCACCAAAAAATAACTTGTATCTACATATTTAAATCATTTTTAATAAAAAAAATTAATTAGATTTTTCACTCTCTTGTTTTAAAAGTTAGAGGAGGGGAAGGAATTCGCATTTTAGCACTTTGGAAGCGTTCATTATTTTTCTCTTAGGAAAAATATGAAGTTATTTTTACTAGTGATCGCCCATTGGTCGAAATTCGACCATAATAAATTTTAATATCTTGTTGATAAGAACACTTCCTTCATTTCTCAAAACCAACTGTGATCTTTTATCGTAATTTATTTGTGTGTGTCAAATGCATGGTAGTGTGGGTAATGTTTTATTAATAGATTTAATGTACTTTACAAGCAAAATGAAAAATATTAGCGTTCTGCACTTCTCCTACACACAAACTATAAGTGTGCCATATTTCATACTCCGTCAGCGCAATGTTCGTAAAAAGGGATCCAAAGATTTGTTTCACATATTAATATATAGATAATCCTGATAATTTATTTAATTTGTTAATATATCGGGCAAACACTCAATATAAGTTTTGTATGTGTAATGTCCATACTGGTCTGTATATTTATCTATATCTATAAAAGTACAGTTATTATATTGATAATTACAATTTTATTTATAAATATTTTTAAATAAAACACTTGTTTGCACTTGTTTAACTTATCTAAAATGTTATTAACATTTGTAAACATAGAATAAGTATCGCAATCGCTTTAGCCGACTGCTACAATAGCATACCCTGTAGCACAAACCTGAAAAAATCTATAAAGGTATATTGTAGTAGCTTTTATTAACTTTCTAGAGACTTTTAACGAATATGATCAGATCAACCAGGGGATCAACTTGTATAAATGAAATAGAAGAGCGTCTGTCAATTTGATGATTGTAATATCACACACTCGAAGTACTATAAACTAAATTAACTATATTATATGTTAATAACTTAAATTATTATTGAATGATAAAAATGATAAATTGATAATTGACACGATTTGATTATACAACTGGTCTGATATTGATCTGAGTACGCACGGCGCGAGGCTCAACTACGAACTGGTTTTTAACTTATGTAAAATGTATTGGATCGCGGCTGTAACCCGTGAGGTGAAAATCTGCTGATACTGCAATGAATGAAAGCATAATATGTACGGCTCAGCCCATACATATATGTTGTTTCAAAAGAATTGTTAATACACATTTAGACTGATAATTCAAGATGGAAATTATGAACCAGTACCAAGATGAAAGTATTTTCACGCCCATATCCCCGAAGAGGTAGACAGAGGCACAAATAGCCGAAAACAGTGTATTATTGTCAGTGTACCTCATTTGTGCCACACCAATGTGAATATCATTGTAGATAAGATGCACTACATTTTTTTCATTAGACACTTATAGACGTTACTAGGTAGCATATTTCAACTTCAAATTTAGAAATATAAATATCTTTTATTGCGATACTTACTTAGTGAAACTAACATAAAAGCAAACAAATGAGCTAATGGATCGTTTTATCATTATTGCACAGTGATAAGTTGAATAAAAGTTGTAAAAAAAAAGGTATTTGATATTTCCCATCGTCAGCGCTTGCTAAAACTTCCAAATATTCATATTTCTAAATGAAGAAACAGTGCTACTGTTTCCTTTATCACTTATAATGTATTATTATATAAATTAATCATGCTTCTTATTACTAGGATTCAGTTGAACAAAAGACTACAAAATCTACTATCGTTTTTGTCAACTTGTTTGTCCATTTCAACTGAGTCCTGGGCACTTGATGCGTTACGTATAATTTACGCTTTATCAAACTAACTAAAGCCAAGTTTGTAAACTTCTTGTGACTCTTAAATGTTTTAGTGTAACCGTACTCAATTCCTTGCGTTTATTTTATAACTGGGGGCTTAGAAGTTATTGATTATTGTAACGAGATGTTATCACACGTAATGACAAACTAAGTGGTATCCAGCATTTTTGTGGCGTACAATGGTGTTTACCAGTATCGATAAAGAATAACATTTCTATTGACATGTCGGCAATCGAAACCAAGTCGACGAAGATCGGTTCAAGTATTTACACTTATATTGTGACTAAAGAGGTGGAGTGTTTAATTTAGAGAAACATGCATTTGATATAGTTAATAGCTACTGCTTATACTAGTTACTAGCAGCACCTTTTATTCAGGCCATAATATTTGTGTTAGATATGTACTTTTTTATGATTTGAGCTCGTTAATGTTGCACTAATTTATTCAGGAAGATTTTATGTAAAACCATTTTTTTTAATGTAGAAGATCTTATTCTGTAACCAATAGATTAAAAAAAACTAAGAAATGGATTGTGCAATTAAATTAAATTTTCAATCTTATTGTATGTCAATTCATTCATTAATCTTATAGAATTTACACGAATAATTTCACGGTATTTTGGTATAGTTTTAGTTTGAAACACTTGACAAATTTACCACTGTCATTTTTTAAAAATCATTTTTACATCATGCTAGTAAAGTCACAGTTAGATGTTACTGTGCTAGCAGAAATGTATAACCCGGCATATTATTAAAGTTGAATAAAAAACATTTCGTGTAAACTTTCCACATATCCAATATCTGAAGTATGTTACAGAAACGCAGAAATGCACCGTTGCTCTTGTAATGTAATGTATCCGGTGGAATAATCCCGAAAACACGATACGGAGATTTCGTTCAAAGCAAATGCAACGTCGCCGATGAGATTTGTGCTCAGGAATGGATTGAGGGCTATTGTGTGTTGACTGGGAACTAGATTTGTGATCGTGTTTGTGTCTCCGACGCTATTAGTATTGTGTATTTCAATGCAACTACATTATATCATGTTTTTATTTTAAAATCTTTTTTTTGTACCAAACTTTACCCGTTTCAAAAAACTTTATATTAACTTATAGCATCATTATCAAATGACAAACGAAACGTTTTTGTTTCGACGAATTGAAAATAAAGGTACGAAACTAAGTTAAATTTTATGTTAATTATAATAAATTTTGTTGTATGCATAATTGAGAGGTAAGGTGGTTTAATTTTATACCTTTGCACAAAATATGTTACGATGTGTTTGAAATTAATATATACATCTCATATAGGGTGTGAGTCAACAATTAAAATTAAATGATATTATAAAACCAAACACATATTTCTTAATTTAACAAAGTCGCAGACATAGAAATAAAAAAAAAACATGTTATGGTTCAATCATACAATTATCTGCCTCTGTCGTGAATCGAATCTTATTTTTGCTGATGATATTGTTTAACTTTGTGAAATATAAACACACAATGTAATATAAATGAAGATTTGTTTGTTTGCCAAGACCAAAGCAATGTTACAACTAGATTATCAAAGCTACTATCTCCATGTTCACTTTATTTCTCCTTTATTCCTTGTTGCTCCCGTATCACGATTGTTAGGTAGGAAATAAATTCAGTATTTTATGTGAGGGCGCATATGTCAGTTGTCTTTTTTACGACTATTACACAGTACGGTCGCTATTTGTTTATTGCCATGAGTAAAAAAGATACACTCGTGCCTAAAGTAAATTAGAAATGAATGTCCCTTTAGGATCGACTAAAACTCACATATCTAGATCGTTAGACCCACCTTGATCGATATGTAAATTGGACATGTCCTTATTCAGTTCTGAGTACCTGCTGTAAGAATATTGAATGTATAACATTAGCCATGAAATCGAATTGTTTCGTTTTGACATCCTTTCTTTAGTAAGGAAGGTTTATAGATCTACGACTGGATTGGGGTGAAAGCCTTGAATTGAACATTGAAATTGAAAACCTTGAAAAATGAACGTAGACTTCAGCAATAAGTGAACTCAAAACTTCGAATAAATTATGTTATTTATTCTAAATTTTTATGATTTTTATTTATTGACTAAATACTCGATGAAAGAAACATTACATTTCCTTGGTCGAGGCCTAGAATAAGTTTTTGTCCCAGATTTTCAATAGCTCTAAATTAATTAAACTCAAATGATGAGCCAATATAAATTCTTTAGTGCTACAATATCTAAGTTTTAATTGATTCTTAACTTTTTTTAATTAAAAATTCCTTGTATCGAGGAATATAAAAGTTTAGAATTGATTGGGTGATAAAACGAAACGTTCATTTCCATCTGAAACAGAGTTTTATTAATTCTTAATCTTGGCTACTCGTAAATGAAAGGCAACCTTATCAATTCTCAGGTGATTTCAATGAAACGTTTTCTTATTCAGAGAATTTCGAGAAATAACCTCTATCAATTATCAATGGCAGATGGCGGTTAGAAAGATTCCCTGTAATTGATTTCTTTGATTAATTTTAAGCTTGGCATATTTGCGAAGAGATTTATTGCTCGAGAAAGTATATAGCTGTATGTTACAAGTATAACTTTCGATGGATATTTATACTTTATTACAATTACCTAAAAATGTATTCACTTATATTAAAAAAAATCGAAAAAAGGAGAAGGCAATACATTCGATAGTAATATCTCCAAAATAAAAAAGCATACCTAACAAAATAAACTGTTCAATACACAATTCAAAATCTTGTCAATTAAATAAATTAAACTTACATGTTCCTTTTTACTTTATTTTATAAATTAAGATAATAAAAAATATACGATTTGCTTGTTATGTAACGAAAATATTGTAACGCTAATTTTGCTGAAGCTTTTAATTTTACAAAACTTTTAATAATTTGTATTAGCTCCTCCTATTAAAACATTTTATATTCGATTTGTCTTGGATTCGATGAATGAATGCGATGGAGGTCTTGGATCCGATTTTGGGGAACATCCTCTCACTCCTCAACTAGAGGAATTTCTAGTTATGGCAGTGTGATTGGATAGGGATCCCTTTGCCGCACACGTCGTCCGAGCTCATCCCAGGCATGCTCTATTGGGTTCAAATCAGGATTACTGAACTGGATTAAAAAATGCCTTCTGTCCCATATTGACCATAAATGAACTGACATACTAAAATGGCACTTGAGTTGCTCCCTCTACAGTGTAGAAATTATTGAGTCAATGAAGTTCCTTTTAAAAACTGATTCCTGAGCATCGTGTTCACCAAAAAGCAATCTTCTCTCCTTGTCCATATTTTGTGCCATACCTTGCACATCGATGTCCATACGATGCTGGCCTCTGCAGATTAGAGCTTGTTATTCTAAAACGTTGGAGAACTTGCTGTACAGTTGATAGCGTTACACCGACTTTTATAGACGTATTACGCTGACATTGTCTGTTTCTAGCAATGTAAGGATTCTCGTGCAATCTTCAATTGTAAATGGCATTATGATGAATAATTAATAAATGGAGATTGCAACTCAAAGACGGCTTATTTATACTCATAAAGTCACATTGACAATCAAGTTAAAAACAGATGAAGGAATACGTTATTCTGTCTTTAAAAACACTCATTATTACTTTTAGTACGTTTTGTGCCAGGACTTGATAGAAACAAGGAGCAGTCTTTTGAAAACGTATTAAACTTCAAATAAGCGAACACAATTTATTTTGTTAGGAATGATGTTTTTATTTTGGAAATATTCAGGTTTCTGTCGCCGACCCTAGTTATTTGCTCTCAAGTGTATATTCGACTCCTTTATTTTTTTATACATAAAATAGATTTCTTCGTCGTTTTTGAACCGATTTTCAACATTATATTATTATTTAAAAAAGCAACGGTATCCTATAAATACCATTGAAGTTATAGATTCGTTGCTGTCATGTGGATGGGATGTTAGGCGTATTGTTCATATCTACCGACTACCCTAGCCTCCAGACCGGAACACGACAGTGTTATTGTGGCGGCAGGAATAGGTAGCGCGGTGGATCCCTACTCGATCAAGTTGCTGCACAGCACTCTACTATCAGTGGTCTTGTTAGTAATGGCCTATATTCTAATCGAGAAATACACGTTTTACAAAAGTGAAGGACGACTTACTATAAATACCATTAAAAGCCACATTAAAGGTGCACAAAACAGAAGTCTATGGGTAAGTCAAAAATATAGCTGAATCAGACACTATACGTAAAACCTCGTGTGTTTCGCTTAAAAGGGCGATGTAGGGAATTATTCGTGATTTGTTGTGTGTACTCCTTTTAGATGCTTTGGGCATAAGCTAAAATGTTTGCATAATTTGAAAGTTTGAACAAATTTTATACGGTTATTTAGAACTGTGTACCTATACGAGTATATTAATTGAATCGCTAGGAACCGAATTAAAAATTTCACCACAAAAAAGTACAGAACTCGTGCCCATAAAATTAGTAAATCGTTTTTGAGTCAGTTTATATGTTTCTGCAATAAGCTTTTAAAGAGATTTACCAATAATTAAGTTTGAAAAATGAATAAAAACAAAAAAGCTGGTACAAAATTTTCAAGTATTTAAAAGATGAAAATGTCTAAGAGTCTATTCTCAATTCAAGCTTCAATGTCGCACTGCAATGTGTTTTGTATTTTTATGCTTTTTACTAACATACATGCGTACACACATATCCCTACATCAAGTCTCTTACGAAGTAGGCAGAGCGCCAAAGCTCACTATCCTGGCATATCGACCATACAAACACGCCGCACAGACAGGTATTTGACCCTAAAATACGGACAATAATATTTTTTTTGTGAAATAGTATTAAAACAGTGTTTCTTTATATTTTGAGGTATATTAGTGTAAAAAAAGGCAATCAATGTTCTGAAAAGTTTTTATTTCTAATTTTAATCATCATCGGAGTCATTTTCTATACTAATATTGAACAAATCATTTTCTTCCAAGAGATTCATCGTATCCGCAGACAGAGGACTTTTTCTTTTATTTTTGGAATTTCTCATTCCGGTCAGCAAAGAGTCCGACGTCAAGAGCAGCCTATTTAACACATCAGTGTTGCAAGCTACTCTGGAATATTTTCGAGCGTAGTTGAGCCGAAATGCTCGTATATGTTTGTTTCGGGCTTCGGCAGCTTCTTCTGACAATTGCCCGATTGGCAGCATGGCCTCCTTGATGACGCCTGCACCATGGCGCAATACCTTATGCAGTGTCGGCGTCATAGGGTGAAAATTGTACAAAGAAACGTACAATTCGGCGGTTTCTTTGCAGTAAATTCAAATTTTTCTGAGTTTATTTTTAAACCGCAGCACATGGTGTCTAGTATTTTGTACGTTTCTTAAAAGCTAATTAATAAACATTGAACAACACGCATCGATCGCTTTATCCAGGCTTCACTACAATTTTATTGAGCTATGAGCATTTTTTCAAAAGTACCCACAATACACATCCACACTTGAATTCACAGTAAGCAAATGAACTTGTTACCCAACTCATAGGCACCATCCTATATCACAAGATTAAAATTACATTCAAACACTCACCAGTTTCTTCACCTGCACAAAGTCTACGAATTGCAGAGCTTGACTTTATGATGGAGATTTCTATTTCACACAACTTGTTATAATTAATAGCACAAAACAATAAGAATTTCACGTGATCAGTGCCTAATAACTTGAATAACCCAACTTCATAACAACATTCATTGTAGATATTATCAACACATCAATTCGCACTACAAACCATGTTCACTGCACACGTGATACATACACTGCAAGTATACACAAAATATTGTAACTGACATCTAGTAAAAAAGTCCTAGTAAGTAAGTAGTAGATTGGTTCAAGGTCTATACTACCATCGCATCACAAAAGACTTTTATAGTCCATAATCTATTCCGAACACAGGGATAATAAAAACATAACCGCCATTTTTTCATAACCTAAAATCATCTCAAATTATCGATCTATCATTAAACTCATTCACACTATCACGTAGAACAAACAGGTTACAATCCCAATTCAGAGGTCGGAGCGATAACACATCCTATCTACTGGCCGATACATGAGACGCCGGCCGGGTAGCCCGGGAGCGTACAACTTGTGGGCGTTTGGCTACTAAAGAACTTAGAAAAACCAGAACAAAGCCTTAACACGTGATTCACTCGATCCTGATGTCCACACGCTATCATTCAGTACTCTCGCACTAACAAGTAGCGTATGCCTTTCCTTTGTCAAATAAACCATCGTGAACATAGGAATAAGCATTCCACTGTGACAACAAATGTAAACTCCCGAAGGGGAAGGTAGAGCTCCACCCCGCTCTTCCCGCGTGAGTGCCAACTAAATAATGCACCCCCCGAATGACCCACAACCCGGGCCCTAGATCATAATTGAATTAACAATTACGATCTAGAATTATCTCTTTGCCATCCTATGACAGGGAGAGACTTATTACCAGTAGCGACCTCCGTACTAGACAGCGGTCCGAATACTGCAAGGCGTGCACAAAGAATGCCTCACGAAGCAGGCTCGCTTTGACTTATATAGCCGTAGCGGCCGACAAACAAGCTGATAAGACAACACCTGCAAGCCCACCTGCTACTGCACGTGGTGTTGTCCTTAAAACCCTAAAACTATGAATAAACACTTTATGTTGAAAACCAATTTTTCTTGCAAGAACATTAGTTTATATTAACAGTAATGAGCAATGTCAAGCTCTTTTCAATTTAAAGAAAAAAAACAAATTCTCCATAATTTATTTCATAAAGAAGTGTTCATAATGGATTATCACTTTCATCAAAAATGCTATCGAGTTTCCAACAGAATAAAGCATGTAAAGGTGATTATGTGACAAAATAGCTAATCGCACGACTTTGCCGATGGTTAGAAACAACCGTAGCCTATAGACGCCATATGTGTTGTAGCTGCGACTTTGTTTATTGGACGAGGTGTTAGCTCAATTTTGGAAGTCTACCGGCTACATAAATAAATATAAACTCAAATGTTAGACTGTATGATTTGTCTTTTTTTATAATGTTGGGGGCAAACAAGCAGACGGATTTCCTGATGGTAAGAAATTCACGCCGCTTAGAGACACCAAAGGTGGTAATGGTGCACTGCCAACCTAAAGCCGGAATGTTAGGC
>NJDC01001620.1:10623-24155 GCA_002245475.1 Calephelis virginiensis
TAAAAAAAATGTTGCTCGGGATAGGATATGTGCCCGGTTGGCGATAGGCTTGCCACCTGTCACATTATGGGGCTTAGTATCTTCGGCTAGTCGTGGGTACCCTGGTTGTGCCTCTGCCTACCTCTTCGGGGATATGGGCGTGAAGATACCCTATATAATACTTCATTGCACATAAAAAGCAAAAATTTACGTAATACAGGAGAAGTAAAAATGCACAAAAGACGAGCTTGTATTGAAATTTCTTTTAATTTACACCTCAAACTATCTTATTTAGCAGGGCTTTCGCCCTTAAGACGTGATATCGTTTAACGACGCTACTTAACCCACTCAGTATCAGGGGACTCCTCCGGATCAAATACTTACCATTTATAGTATAAGCCCTGTTTTTAACGACTCCTCTCGAATTAGCTGGCACCCCATGGTCCAAAATATAGTTACCAGTTACAATAATTACAAGTTTAGTAACGGGTTGCTAAACTCGGATAACTCACTCGACTCGGTCGTATTAACACGCGACGCCCCTGAGACAGTGCCATGACGCCCCAGGGCGTTGCGACGTACAGTTTAAGAAACCCTGTAATATGGTGTATAAGTGTATGTGTTTATAGCACTTTTAGCCAATGCTGTTCCTGCATTGGATAAAAGTGCTATAAACTATCCATTTTTTAAATTCTTATCATTTATATTTTTGACATATTGCCTGCTGTTACTCACTGTCTGTTTCAAGTTCCATCTGTAACAGAAAACTTTAAAAGATAAATAAATTAACTAAAATAGGTTAGTTTCCATTTTTTTTTTGTTTTTTTTTTGTTTTAATTATTTGAAATGAAATATTAAGTAGGTATTATAAATAAAAGTTAAATGCTCAAAGATGCACTTTTTATGAATGTAATGTGTACCAATATTCTGTAAGAGTAGCGTTTGGCTTTCATTTAATTCCAAGGCATTCCGAACTTGTTTATGTGATATGGTTATAAATATAAAAAATAGTTAAATTAAAACAATATACACAAATAAATACATCTGAACAAATTACACAAATAAAATCTAATCGGGCAACATTGTTTTATTGGAAAGTTAAAAAACCACAATTTCTTTTTCTTGTCGGACTTATGGATTAAACCTGAATCCTCACAGAGTCAAGTCCTACACAGGACCATTAGACCACACGGCGATGAATTGTTTGTTTTTTTAAAGTTAAAATAATTTATTTATCTTACTCCCAATTACTTACTTACTTTACTCCCAATTCACTAGTGGTAAATAGCTATTAGGTTCCTTCAGGAACAAGGGAGTGCTATAAATTTTCAAGTTTGTCTTACTGTTATATAGCAAATGAGCAAATTCAAACGAAAATTTTAATTATTTTTATTAACAAGTAAATAAAGTGTGTTTTTAAAAAGTAATTTTATTTTGATTTTAAGCCATAGGTTCTTTTCCCTGCGTTGGTCCGGGTCCACTGAGTAGAATAGACCATCTGCCTCTCTGCAGACTGCTTGTAACAGGCGCGCACGGATAAAAATATAGGTCATTACCAACAAGACTACTGGTGGTAGAGTGTTATGCAGCAGTTTGCTCGGGTAGGAATCCACCTCCTAACTACTTTTACCTATTCCTGCCGCCATAATGACTCTGTCCCCGTCCGATGAATACCGGCGTTCGCTACGTGCTCTACAGAGAGAAGTAAGGCGGCGCGTAGGCGCGTAGGATTACACGAACGGACGCTGGGATAACTTTCTTTCTTTCAAAAATCGGATATACCGCCACTAGTCAGACCATATTTACCTCCCGCGTTTGGCGATGCCGACAAAGCCGAATGCCTAGCCAACAACGTTCAGTCGCAATGTACTTACCGTTTCCACTCTGCTAGGTGATCCGAATCACATAAATACAGTAGATAGTTACGTAGCGCGTAGAGCATCCGAACCGCCCAGGGCGATCCATTACCTATAGGTTACGTATCTAATCAAAGATTTCCCAACAGAAAGGCCCCGAGGCCGGACGGTATCTCGAATAGAGTGATCAAGTACTTACCGTCCGCACTAATATACCTACTAGTAAACATCTTCAATGTACACTAGTAGCAAAAAGTATCTAAATACTACCTACGTAATAAGAGGCGGGACTTTCATAGATACATAGCAAACCCGAATTTTGTATGAAGTTTACTAGAAAAGGTATATATAACCCGTATAATTTGAAAGTAAGTCTAAAGGCATTAAGATACAAGGCAACTAGTTTCATATGATTTGGGCGAATAAAAAACATAGCAAACTTATTTTTTTAATTTTTTTATATGAAAGTTGCGCAAAACTGAAGGTAACTGTAATAATATAACATATCGTAATTGCCAAAATTTACCCACTTAGAGAGATTCCGCACTACGTCCGATCCGAATCCGACCCGAACCCGTGAAAATAAGGTCTGTAGCAGTCGCAGAACTATTTCTATGGTAATTCACGCACTAGATCCGATCTCCGTCATCCGATTTGTTTCCGTCATTCTAGAATCTCCATTCCGGAGATTTTTGACGGACCGAAGTATATGGCTACTTCGGTATTACCTATTTGTATGAACGCTCGCGCAGTGCGTCCGGGTTAAATTAAAACCGAGCTGTGTACGAGCAAAGACGCAGCAGGGTGAGCGGGGTATGCGGCTGGGTGATGGACATGAAGCGGCAGGCATCCAGTGTATTTAGCATATTAAGTCAAAGAGTTAAGTGTCCATTAAGAAAAAGAGGTTGCTCTTTGCCGGTTTGAAATTACCACTATCTGGTGACAGTGGTGAATAAACAATAAATATGTCTGTTGAAAGGATATTTATGATTTTCGTTATATGTATAGTAAGGCTACGCCTGGACTGGTGACTTGAATATCACCATAACCGTATCTTATTCATGTGGTATTCAAATACGAATGTACTCTCATGGCGATCTTCACCAGCACGCCTAGCTGTACCACAGCCTCGTAAATTAGGCAAGTCGTTTCATATGATTTTTCGTACATTTATGTTAGATATAACAGAATGAGTTAAACATGCATGAAGTTCATTATGTATTTTTCTGTAATACATACGTAAAATGAAAAAGTTAACAACTGTATCTCGCATTCATGATCGTGGTTTTGACACACAGAAAAAGCCGATCGTTTGATAACTACTTATTTTCCTAGAACAAAAAATAGAAACTGCTAAGATTTTTGAAGCAAAATAGAAAACATTAACTAAAAGCTGAATTTTTTTAAACTATCGCAGTGTAACCTAAAAATAAAATAAATAAAGTAATGAAATAAAACACTCAAGTATATAATGAAGTTACAATTTATTACAAATTTGCACTAAATATTTCGAAATAAACAACGTTGATTTTTTCATGTATCTACTTATCCACTGTTTTTACTATGCATTTTTTTATGATATTGGAAGGCAAACAAGTATAGGGATTTCTTGATGGTAAGAAATGCACGCGGCCTATAGACACCAAATGTGTTAAAGTTGTGTTGCCAACCTGAAACCGGATGATATCAGGCCTCGAGCAAAAGTAAGTTTCAGCAAGCACTGGTAGCACAACAGGAACACAATATTGTTTGCATTTATAGTCAATTTATGTAAAACAAAGTATCAAATTGTGTTAGTTGGATATCCATTTTGAAAAGTTACTGTCTTAGCTATAGGATGCGGAACTAGTAAATTGAGTACCTAATACTTAATAAGAATATTATTAAAGAACAGTTGCCGCTTTACACACTAACCTGCAACTCATTTTATCATATTTGATAATTATAAACACTAACTATAGTAGCATAAGCACTCCCATAACTAAAAAAAGCTAGCTATTATATACTATTTTTTATACATTACACTATTTAAAAACTATATAAAAAAAAAGTCTTTGTCTTCGTAGGAACAATAATATTGCCTGAAGTTGACGTAGATTGAAAACTGCTGTGGCTCCGTATAAAATGATGTAATTCGATCGGAGTTTTCACGGGTTTGGATCGGACTAGTGCGTAAGCAATATTCGAATTCTGTCCGAGTTTTCTAGATCAATATTTTCACGGATTCGGATCGGGTTCGGATCGGATGTAGTGCGGAATCTCTCTACTTTTTAAAAATAAGTACCAAGTTGTCATGTTTACAGAAAAGAAGACAATGAAACGACATTAGACTTTACAATTTGATCTCTTGTCGGTTTTGGCGCCATCAAGAGAAAAGATGGTTGAAGTTTTTTCATAATTATCGAATTTCGTGTTTATATTTAGTGAAATTAGCCAATTTTAGTGGCATTTTGTAAAATGTTGTTCAAAAAAAGTGTACAAATCAAATGATCATGAAGAAATTAGCGTGTCGTGTATTTCCTCGTTGCTGCCAAACTTACTACATGAGTTTGAGTAATGAGGCCACCGCTTAACCCAAGACCCTGACATGACTTATTAACGACTTATGACATATGACCATTAACCTCTAAGTATGACTAATTATAAATGAATCCCAATTTTGATGCAAATTTCTACTTGACCAATGGCAAAATACTAACGTGAATGCCAAAACTTAAAGAAAGAAAGAAGGAGTTTTGGCGCCATCATAAATGAAGATGGTCGTAATTTTTTCACAATTATTGAATTTAGTGTAAATTATGATTAAAATTAGTTAGTGGTTAATATAGGTGGGTATTTTAATGTTGTTTTATTTAAAAAAAATTGTTCAGTGAAAGTGCACAAATGAAATAATCATGAACAAAATAGTGTATCGTGAATTTCCTCGCTGTTGGCGGCAGTGTCTCCTTCTCCATCTCCCAAAGTGAGCTTGTATAAAGTGACCACCGCTTTACTCAAGACCCTGACGTGACTTCGTAAATAATGACTAATGACTGTATAAGAATAATTAATGCGGAAGATATATTGTAACTAATGACTGTATGAGAATTAATTAATACGGAAGACGTGGCAGCATGGCCTAAAGGTCTTAGCTGGCCCAGAAATGGGCAAATTAACTTAAAAAAAATAAAAAAAATAAAGAAAGAAGATCTCTTATGTCAACATTTTGACACTTGATTTGTTGACAGTTGATTTTAACATATCGTGTAACCTGTAATATCGCGGAATCGCGGATAACGAATTGTTAGTCATAGAATAATTTATTTTTGCTAATTTCATCTCACGGTTTGCAGTTAAAAACGGGGTCCATAATTACCTTATTTAGCACCTTTACTTAGGGAGCCATGAGTCAATACGAAACAGAAAGACGTCTTTGTTTTTGCTACGGTTTCCTTGCTGTGTTCCTTGGGATATCAGTTATCTGCGTAGCTATTCCCTACAATCACTGGAGAGCTACGTTAGATGTTTGTCCAAGTAGTTGGTTAGAGAATGTGAACTGTGGCTGTATTTTTTATGGCGTGAGTGCATTCCAGTACTTCAATGGGGGCCATAATTCATATTGTCTATATGCAATCTTTGCTCCTCTACCAATTTTAGTGTATGCTCTAATAATGGCAGCATTTCATATGTACAGAGTTTGTATTAATAATATTGGGCAGTATGAAGGCAATCAGAAAACCAGTGTTGAGGAATTGTAAGTAATTTTTGTCGTTTTTCTATGAGGTTATATTGCGCAAAAGGCAAAGAGACTATTTTGTGGTTGGCTATAGAATATAATATGTGCAATATATTTGTATAATATACAAATATTGAGTTACTAGAAGTAGGTGTACCCTTTTCAAATAATACCACTCTTACCTCACTTGATGTACTTATAGTTTTTTAATCGTTTTCTTAAAATATATACTTAATGAATATTTTGGAGTGTTATTTTTTTTTCTTGTTCCAACTGGAAAGAAGTGTGTTCGATGCAAGTGGCTTTCAGTACATTTTTAAGAGAAACTTAAGAAATCATTAAAAATATATAAATTTTCAAAACTTTATAACAATAGCCCTTTCCCTCCCTTCCACAACTTTACATCATACAGCTAGATTCTATATTTTTTCCCAATTTTGTGCTGTTGTGTGAAGTTAAATGAATCAGCCAAGATATAACATTTAGAAAAAAGATATGTTGATATTATACTAGAAAATATTTGCAGCACACAATAGTGCAAAAAAAGAAATAAATAAAATATTTACAAAATTAATTATTTCAGAGAAGGAGAAACAATAATGGTGACTTCCAGGACAAGAGTGGCTCAAAAAAATGATGCTGTCATATACTGTTGGATTCCAAGTGCCTCAATAGCTGTTGTGTTTGCTATTTACAATCTTGCACATGCTGCTATAATGACAGATGGGTTTTTCAAAACTTGTCAGCAATACAGGGGCTATTTAGTTAGGGTAAGGGTATTTTGTACTTTAAATTTCCCCCATGTTACTTTGGTTCTTCTGTGTGAATAGACCATCTGCCAGGCAGCTTGTGAAAGCTTTGCAATGGTTAAGAGGATCGTTACAAACTAGAGTACTGGTGTTAGAGTTCCATGCAGTAACTCAATGGGTTAGAAATCCAGATTCTTACATATTCCAAAAGTTATAAAGTGTCATGTTCTGGCCTGTAAAGTAAGGTATTAGGTAAACTTGCACAATTACCTTAACACCCCTGCAAAAGGACATTGATGCACCTATAACATCTATGGTATATATACCATGGTATGGATCTCTTGCTATCACGAGAACCATGTGATTGTTCCTTGTCTTATCAAATTAAAAAAGATTTTATTACAAAGTATTTTGAAAAGTTATTTTAAAGACACATGTGCTCCACAGTTATTTTTTTTGATGATATTGGAAGGCAAACAAGCAGACAGATTTCCTGATGTTAAGAAATTCAAGCCGCCTATGCTGGCAGGAATAGGTAAGACGGTGGTACCAATCCGGGCGAGTCGCTGTTAAAGTCTACCACCTAGTCAGATGTCACGGTGTTAGTGACGGTGAGCCTATGCTCGCCTTTTACGAGCTGCCTGACAAGGAAGGCAGATGGTCTATTCTACAAAGGAGCCCGGACCAACACAGGGTTACACGGGTTATATCATATGGAAGCTAAGTACCCTATACATATACTGTTAATAGATAGTTTTACTGAGAAAATACTTTATAATTAATTCAAAAACAATGCATTCAAAGGATATTAAATACTCACTTGTTTGAACTGGGACTGAAACATGCTAAATTTGAACATAAAAATTGTTATTGCTTTTATATACTGGTAAGCATCTATTAACACACAGGAATATTTCTATAGATATTGCAACTGTATGAATGACATACATGTTGAGTTATCATATAACTAAGTAAAAAAATATTTTTCTGCATCAGGTTGTGATAACATCAACCATTTATTTGTCATTTTATTTTCTCATAGGGCCAATGGATTTTATCTAATATTCTTGAGAATCAGTTCTAATAATTAATCATAGATCTAAATTACTACTCCAAAATATTCAAAAATAGGTTTCACACCTGCGGCAGACATATTATATGATTTTTAATAATCTATAAGCACTTTTCATAACTTTTTTCTTGTATATAAAAAAATAAATAAATAGTTTTTAGTGACAACACACTACACTTCTACTTCACACAACCTATTAGTGTAACAGCATAATATTTTGTGCCATTTTATACATACATACATGTCTTCACACCAAGTCCCTTGTGCCATTTTATGTTTACAACTTTCTGTTTTCTTTATAGGAAGTACATGCTACAGGAGACCAAGCTACAGCTATTTTATTCCGATTATCGTGCCAAGCTATATATGACTTCATGGACTACATACAAAAAGATGCACCGAACAGTCGACGAGGCGATTTCATAAACACGGGTATTTCCCTACAATTAGCTTTAATTAGTTCTTGGCTTGCTGTAATTATCTGGGTAGTGGTTGTAGTTTACACATCCATTAGAGCATATAAAGAAAGAGATGTTTTAACATGTTGCGGCAAATAGTTCTGTGTAATGCTAAATGCTATACTTTATAACCCTTTATTCAAAAAATGTTCCAGGGACTACATCCATAATTTATAATATTTTCATAATGTAATATTTCCAAACGCTACATACCACTATATGAGGTGCATTTGTAAACCTGAAATATATTTTCAAGCCCAAAAAGAATTAGACTGTGCAGATTTACATAATATTGGTTTTATATGTATATAATGAATGTGTTAAATAATAGTATGAGATGTCCTCCCTTATCATACACTGTCCCCAAAATCCACTCTTAGTCTCTCCTGTCAATATTATATAACCATTGAACTGAAAAGTGCCTTTATGTTCTAGTATGAGCCTAAAATTTCCCACCGTATCATTATGCAGTATGTATTTAATCAAATAAGGTTTAAACTTTTCTAAAATATTTAAGATATGTTTTTATATTCAACAATATTTGTAATGTAGCTATCTAAGCGCCTAAAATTGTTTTTTTTTTAAGACTTTAGAAGTAACAAAGTGTAGCACAAGCAAGTATTATGAAAATTAATACACTAGATAAAAATGTGTATTGCTTGCTTAATTTTTCTCCATTGCGAGATGAAGTAAAATTAATAAAACAAAACAGAAACATGAATGATAATGCAACAGATAGACAATATGTGAGATATCTTATTAGAATAAAAAAAACATGCATCATACAACTATTTATTATATTTTGCCAATGTATTTATATATTGTTTCCGAACTCTGTTAGGGTAACAGGTTGCAGTATCAAGAACAAACAATGGAAATCAAAAAAAGTAGATAAAATAAAACAGTGATAATAATTGTTAAATATCAGAAAATAATTGAAAAAAAATGCAAAATTTGTAACTTTTAGTATTATGAATGATTATGAGTAGTTATGTTATACATATATTATATGTTATATGTTTTATTTATTATATGTTTTATTAAGAGATAAGTTTTTTAAAGAAGAATAAAAATAAGTCCAAATATCAAAAACTTGACAATCGACTTAATATTTAAGACAACTTAAAGCTATGAATGTAATACTAAACCCATACTTGTTACATTTATAATAATATAAACCTATTATAATCATGACTGTAGGGTCTATATTATAACACTACAAAGCTATTTTAATATAAACTTGCTGAAGCATTTAATGATAAGACTGAATAAAAGTTTTCATTACTACAAGTACATTACAACAACTACAACATACTTAAGATGATTATAATGTTCATTATTATTAAGAGTATGTATCTTATACTCTAGTATAAATTACATAAAGAAGAAAATGTATTGTTATGAAAATAGTCATCTTGCCATCTCTAACTTGTTCAACCAACTGATCCCAGTTTTATAAGTTCAATACTTAAAATATATTTTATACTTGACGTTTTCGTTTGTAAGTTATAAATTGTAATAATTGAACCTTTTAACCGCCATGGTCTGAAAAATAAGACATACAACATCTAGCTCGCACCGCTGCCGCCTTCTTAAAAATAAGATTAATTTCTGACTTCTTTTGGAAGTGATTGTCTGTTTTTTCAAAATTTTATCGCATATGACCTTAGATATAAGAAAATGACAATTATAGAGATGCGACATTGTTTATTCTAGAGAAAGACAGATATCAACAAAATCATATCGATTTTAGATATTTTTTGTAACCACTATTTGGTTTAGATTGTTTTTATATGTTCGGCGGTGGAAGCCCGTTCAGTAAAAAATGCTACGGTGGTTAAAAGGTTAACATACACAATGTGCAAGTTTTTATTTCATTTGTTACGTAATTAAAATAATTATAAGTATTCTTTACTATTTTTGAGCAAGTTCATAATTCTTCCATAGAGATTTACAATTACCTCTAGTATATTTTATAGATTAAGTTTTGTTTTTGTTTTAACATAAAAAAACTAAGAAAATTTTAAGTCATTAACGGTTATTATACTTCAGTGATTCAGAACTTGAATTAAGGATGTGCTTGGCCTCTAATTCAATACATCTGTTTTTCACAACGCTAATTTTAAAGCAATAGTCAGCGAATAATGAATATTAAAGCAGCTAGACATCATGTCACTGATATCAATTAAAAAAGTAGCCAAAACGATAGGTATCATTTTACAATAATTATTATTATAGAATGGAGAGAGAAACGTAAATAAAAGATTATGAGTTAGAAAACTTGGATTACTTTCAAACTGTAATTTCATAAAAAAAAAGTATCTTCACGCCCATATCCCCGAAGAGGTAGGCAGAGGTATAACCAAGGCACCCACGACTAGCCGAAGACACTAAGTCCCACAATGTGATAGGTGGCAAGCCTATCGCCAACCAGGCACATTTCCAATCCCGACCAACATTTTTTTTTATAAGAAAATTGGAAAAACCCCTTTTTTTTTTTGTTGGCCGACCCGGGATTCGAACCCGGGACCTCATGCAGTCAAGTCCAACACCCGGACCGCTAGACCACAGAGGCGATGGTAATTTCATATGTAATCTTTTCTGCGGCACGGGAATACCCCCACTGAGACAAGCTTGTCATTTAATTTTATAAATTTTTCACTAGACATGACGTGTTTGCAAGTCGTTACCAGATTTACCAGAACTATTTTTGACAGGGCTAAGCTCTAAAACAAGTTTGGTGAAAATTATATCCGATTACGGCATTATTCGCGTATCAAGTGATTAAAAGTGCCTTAACTGATTTAACTTAATAAGGCGGACCATAAACTCCTAATTAGGATCCCGTTGACTCTTGTTTCTCTTTTAGTCTGTTCCAAACGCAAAGGGAAAAATGGTCATTGACCTTTGAGTCCAAAACTGGGCTAATCAACATTTATTGAACCGCTTAAAACACGGAAGTATTTTTATACATTTTAAGGTTTAATTACTTAATTATTAAGTAGTATGCTTAATTAGCGGAAATTAAACAAATCCCTCTAAATATCCTTGTGTATTCTCAAATGATATACATAAGCGAAAAAATATTTACTCATACGAAACCTCGATAACAGCTGAACATGAAATCAGATAGAGAGGTAGTTTATAAACACGACATGTCAGCTAACAATAACTATAATATATTAATGTCCACTGACTAATCCAAACTAAAACAGAATGAGGCCCCTGCTCCGTGTCCGTGCATAACGGAAAAAAAAACAGACTTGACATCTCTTAATGACGCCATACGGAGTGAGCGTCGCCTTTTACCACCTACCGCGTTTACTGGGGAAATTCTACCATTAAAAGTAAAATTAGTATGAAAACATACGCTATTGGTTTCGTTCAACACTAACGTAATACTTAGGGTCTAAGATGTTTTTTCGCTTTGCGTTTGTAACAGACAATAGACCGCTCTGATTCAGGGGACAGTAGTGCAATACACGGTAGTCACACTGAATATAAGATTTTTTTCTGTAAACACCCGTTTCAAATATAGTAGTTATAATACCTAGCATATAATATACTTTGTAAGGATTACTTTTAACTTATTGTTGTAAATGTGCCGTCCAATTTTGATAGTCATATACGTAAAATATACTATTTATAAACAAATGTTTACTTTTTATTATTTTCTTGTTATTATTCCTCTCCAGTTTAAGGGCCATAACTCACCGGGACACCATTGCGACGTGGCCAGCGACGTCGCCATGGCTACGTCTGGCGTTCCTGCGTCGCCAATGCATTCAGTTCTGTCTCGGGAAAATCAGAAATGGACGTAAAAATTACTGCACTGTTATTATATTATTAGCAGCGTCGCAAAAAGTTGAAATAAAAAAAGAAAAAAATATGAGTACATCCGTTTGTATCGAACCGAAGCCAAAGCGAAGCGAAGCAAAAAAACTTTTTGAAGATTTAAGAAAATACCCTGAAAAATCTTCAATTATTATCTGAGGATGTCGCTAACATCACTTGATAAATGAATGAAACAAGTGGAAACAACTGGTGACATCGCCAGGTAGCCAGCGTCGCCAGTAGCCGAATGCGGAGCGGTCGACTCTGACTACGCTGGCTACTTGGCAAAGCCGCCAGTCGGTCGCCAATTGAGTTAGCCGTCATACATTTCAATACGAACTAATTGGCGACATCGCTGGCCACGTCGTCATGGCGTCCCGGTGAGTAATGGCCCTAAGGCCTCACCACGCCACCTACATTGATTAATCGATTTGTAACTGCTTTTTCCAAAATCACCAAACATTTGGCATTTGGCAAACCGCTGAAAACCGCACCTCCCGTGAAAAGACAATGGCGAGTGTTGTGGGTGTAGGTATTCCTTCAAAGTTTGAAATATTTTTCTGCTCCTATAACCTACAATTCGGAGTAACATATGACTTTAAGCCGGTTCAAAAGTCGATGCATATAAACAGAGCTGATTTAACAAAGTTACCCTAGGCAATCCAATTCTATGTACCATTTTTTTAAACGCTTGTATTTTTCGTAGTGCAATGGGCCCATATAAAAGCAGCCCCCCCCTGCAGGGCGGGGGGCTGCTTTTATACTTGCCTACTCTACCTAAATCTTAATCCAACTCTGTGAAGAAACAAGTGAGTTTTATACGACCCGTTTGAAGTCATTTTTATTAATTTGGTGGACTAGATTCTAGCTTGAATTATCACTGAACCCTGCCATTAAACCACAACTAAACATTAGCTACGCTAGGGTTAAATTTTGCAACGAAATGGCGCAGTGTGGACTATCATGAGAAATTTTATCGTATTTTTATTTATTCGAAAAACCAACAGAAATAAATATTTCAGGACAAAATACACAAATTGAATCTAAGTCCGTAAGCAAAGGATGTGCTTGTGTTACGTGTGTTTGTAAAACGATTTTAATACATAGGAATACTTAAATAGATACCAGAACAAATAAAACTCCGAGACACTTAAATGTTCATCACACAAATGTCTGCGCTCCTCGGGAATCGAACCCGAGCCTAGCGGTTAGTAGGCGGTGGAGTTAGGCATGTACGCTAACTCTCGACCAACGACCGTCTCGTTAAGTGATGTTATATTATGTTGTATTATGATGTTAATTTTAATTTCAACCAAGGCACCCAAAAGTCCCACCACCAGCCGAAAACACCAAGTCTCACAATATGATAGGTGGCAACTGGCAACCCCATCGGCAATATCAATGCAACCAAGCAACGTTGTTTTATTAGAAAATTAAAAATACAATTTTTTTGATACTCGACTCGAGAATCGAACCCGGGACCTGATATAGTCTAGTCTAAACCATAGATGCGATTAAGGCATAACTTTACTTTTACTTTAATCTATGTTCATAAAATTTTTTTCTGGTATCTAAGAAGTTCTATGTATTAATATCGTTGACTAACACCCATTTCACAAGCATACAATTTGCTTACTTTGGGGTTAGATTCAATTTGTGTGACTTGTCCAAGGATATTTATTTATTATAATATATTATTTTATGTTACAATATTATTAGCACTTTTCAATATATATATGTATGCTTGGCCGCCTCGTTAGTAGAGGAGTTAGCGTACGCGCCTATCTCCAACGACCAACCGCGAAGCTAGGGTTCGATTCCCGACGGGGGCAGGGGGCATTATGTATTAATATCGTCCACACCTCCCAC
>NJDC01001620.1:24634-49199 GCA_002245475.1 Calephelis virginiensis
ACGCGCCTATCTCCAACGACCAACCTCGAAGCTAGGGTTCGATACCCGACGGGGGCAGGGGGCATTTGTATGATGAACGTAGATGTCTGTATTTCCGGGTCTACTTTGTGATTTATACTAGTATTTATTTATGTATTAATATCGTCCACACCCCACCAATAACACAATTGACACCAGGGGGGTATCACATACTTTAGGTTCGAATATGCCAGACTCCAAATGAAATAGGACTTACTATTCCACTTAGCTAGATTCCAAGTGTATTGACCCCAATGACTAACCCCCGCCCCTCTCTAGCTTCCACTTGACTAGACTCCCAGGGGATTATGACCCCAATAAAAAGCAGGAAAAGGAAAGAATATAACTGCTTGAAAACACCAGCTTTAAACTATTACTATAGATCAGAAACCAGTAAAACAATATATCACATAAAATATATTTAATCGTCACAGTACAAAACAACACTTCGTAACACATTAAATCTACCTAAACGACAATGGCTCAACATTATTATATCATAACACAATAAGCCTCATACAATGGGTATATAACATCAATTTTCACACCTAACTATTAATATCGTTTGTATATAATAGTAATAACCATGGGCGATTCGACAACTTAAACGAACCTATTATAATTAAATCAAGAAATAATAAAAATATATTTTTAGAATCAGTGCATTTTATCTCAAGGGTTGCAAAATCAACTTTGGTAAACTTAAAAATCGCTAACCAAAACATTTTCCACCTTACCACAAACACACGTTTTACTAAATGCTGTCTAAAATTGGGTTGTCAACCAATAACATGCTGCTACGTCACCACGCGTTGTATTTTACTGTTTGGATTTCAATTTTATTCAATTTTAGACAGCGTTTAGTTAAACAGGCCTCTATATTTTATGGTAAGCCGGTTTATATCTAGCTATAACATTTTATATTATACCGCAATGTATATTACTGATTTTCACTTTTCTGACGGAACAGCTGGACTAGGGATGAAACGATACGAGTAAATCCAAGTAAGTACTCGATACTTTTCTCCGATAGCAGCATAGCATAAGTACATTTTAGTATCGATACTTTGAAATAAAGTATCGAGTAGGTATCGGTTAAAAGTACTCATATCAGTAAATGTTATGGTTTATGGAAATTAAAATAATGAACTTTTAACATTGATATAAAACGTTAACCGTAAATTGAAGTTTCTGAACGCATCCTAGGCTTAGTTTTGTGTAGTTAGCATCCTTGGCAGTTGACAAGCTTGTTTGTCTATGCCCGAAAAAAGTTTAACCGGAAGACATTTACAAATGTTGATTTTCTTGAGCAGCACCAAGAAAACTGACCTTTATTCATAATTTTTTTTTGAAGGCGACGTGTTGTACTAGCACTTATCACACGACTCATAGCCGGAAGTAACTCAAAAATTATTATTTTATGTTACAATATTATTAGCACTTTTCAATAAAGAATGCCAATACTTGTTACGGTTTTCACTAAAATTTTTAAAAACCAAACGATACTAGTAAATATCAATACTTTGTGATCGATACTGAGTAAGTATGGATACTTGACGACCGATACCAGTATCGAGTATAAGTATCGATACCCCAGTGGTTTCAATTAGGAGAAACAAAAAAAATACTGTATCAGTATAACATTATAATAAGTATTATCGTAATATCGCGGTATAAGATTTTAGCGTACTTATTTAAAGTAAAAAATCAAAATGAAAAAGTTAAAAAAAAATACACACAGACTACAAAAAAATTAAACACTCGTTGAACACGTATTTTACTAAACACTGTCTAAAGTTGGATTCTCAACCAAAATAACAAGCTGTCAAGTAATCCACATAAAGTATTTTATTGATTGTATGTCAATTTTAGATAGTGTTTAGTTAAACAGGAGTCTAATTTTATTTTTGTGCTAAGGCTGTCTTGTATTTTGGATGGACAGAGATCCATGGCCATAATTCATTTCATATTATTTTACCTGTTTAAGAAACGCGAACAAACCTAGTACATAAATTATTTCGATATGAATTTTAAAACAAACTCCACATTTTCATTTTTCCTAAATTTAATAATCACTTTTTGATTAGCTGGCGTTTAGTTGAACTCTGCATCGTTTTATTGGTGCCCATATTTTTTCTTTTTTTTTTATTAAAACTTTGTATAATGAGACGTTACGTATAGTAACATATTTGCTCAGCCTATTGCCTATCAGCTATTACCCGCAAATAAAAGCTTTTTATCGGGAACCACTTTGGCTATTGTGATCAAAGAGTAGACTATCTATATCCGGGTCCATACGACCCGTGTCCCAAAATTCGTCACAGTGAGTCTAAGGGTTAAGGCGCGAATCACAGACAAAAACACATTTTCACATTTATAATATTACATTGGATGTATATAAGATTATTACAGTAGCGACAATAAATCAAATATTTCTCAGTACCTATATATTTTCTTTAAATTATTACAATTTGAATCTTTAAATTACACAAATTTAAAGAAGTATATTATTGTTATTTTACATTAAATTCAATTATTATAATATAACGACAAACCTTCATTGATTAATATACAATAATAAATTACTATTTCAGAATAAAATCTTGCGAGGCTTTCTGTTAATAAAATCATTCAGAAACAATTTGCATTACTTGATATAAAACACAAGTTCATTTGTTTTTATATAATTGAAACAGTATGTGAAAATTATTATAATATGTTGGTGATGTTTAAAAATGTGTTTAAGCGCCAAAGATGTCAGTGCGATTTAAAAGGCCGTTAAACTTAAAAGTCTTATAACTAGTCTTAAATTCGATTCCGTTTCAAATAAATAAGCAGAATGTAAAAGTAAAATATTAGTGATGTTTATATGCCTACATCTAAGGGCCGAAAGACATAACCGCGCTGCGCTGCTAGAGTCGACAGTAGCGCCACTGCCTAATGTAGCGGCAAATAAGTCCATGGCAGAGACACGTCTATGACGCCGCAACGCAAACCGACGATTTTAGCGGCGCGGCACCGCAACGAGGTTATGTGTTTGGGCCCTAATACCTTTAACGCGTGACCGGGTTTGCTAGTAATTTAATAAAAATCTGTTTAAGAAATTCTCCAAATAATAACAGTGATTTTAACATTTGGATCTGGGATTTTTTCTTTTCCGTATTTGCTTTATAAAAGTCCGAAAACAATTCTTAAAAAATGTATTTTGTCTATATATACATAGAACAATGGTAAATATTTAGCAATATATAGCAGCTTATTAACACGAAGGGACTTCTAATACTAAATATATATAACATTAAACATTCAGTTGACTTTCATTGTGTTATCAGTTAAAATAAATCTATCAAAATTATGTCAGTTCAATATCTTGGTATATTATGGCACTTAGAAAATATTTACGTATATTATATTGGTTTATATTACTTTGGCTATTAGATTACAAAACTATATAATATCATTAAAAGTGGAGAAGGTAAAAATGTTATTCAAAGGTAACTTTATAAAGTAGAATATTTAAAACTAGGGCCTTGCTGTGACGTCTCAAAAATATTTCAATAACACAATGTGGCCCAAAAGCGATTTTAATGAAATTATTAGTGTGTGTTCAAGGGGATTCGAGAATGGTATCGTTTCGCAATTTGGTCCACTGGAAAATGATTTTTTAATTATTTTTTACATGTAAGTAGTAGTTTACTTGGAATGTTTTACATTAGATCCGGCAGACTGCGCTACTATCGGAACATCAAATATTATGTAGTAGCTATCACTGTCAAGCGATACGAAGTTTGCTGGATCGGCTAGTAGATATATAAATCTACACCTTGCTATGCCTTAATGCAAACTGTCTAATTAGATAGTTAATTTAATGAGTGTACAATAAAAACGTATTTTTACATTGACATATTGTATTTTTTTTAATTATTGTTTTGAGGCATCACTGCAAGGCTTTGGTTTGCACAATGTTTAAATTTAAATTGTTAAAAACATTATCTAACATAATCTTAATTGTTCTATTGAGCTGCAATATGTTATGTAAAAATAAACAAATCCTTAGTTAAAATTATTATGGACATTCAATTTTCCCTTTATATTTGTTGTATGATCATTGTAAATGTCAATAACACAGAAATAGTCATCCTTATTATCTATGTTAACAAAATAGTGCTGGATACTTCATATCATTTTGTATAACAAAAGTATTTTTTTAGTTTAGGCTCACCTTTTTTAATAAATAAAAGACAGAGCACGAGAATTAAAATTAGAAGTCTAAAAGCCACTTGCACTTTCCTGGGTTAAGTTTAATAATGGGTTAAACTTTTAAATATATATTGAAATAGTCCTATGTTAGAAGCTAACTTTGAGTTAAATATTTAACCCAAGAACGTGCAAGTGGGCTTTACTGTGACGCCTTAAAACAATAGTGTTTCAATATTAATATTGTATAGTTTCATGACGTCAAAGTAGAGGTTCTTGTTTAATCTTATAATTACCACTTGCACCTTGCATAATTTAATTTAGCAATATATAATTTCACTGTATTAACTGTCACATATGAAGTTATATAACCCTAGTTAAAAACTGACACAGAGTTAAATATTTAACCAAATAACGTGCAAGTGTGCTTAAACCGAATGTATCAAAAGAAGGCTTTAATTTAGCAATATATAATTTCACTGTATTAACTGTCACATATGAAGTTATTTAACCCTAGTTAAAAACTGACACAGAGTTAAATATTTAACCAAAGAACTTGCAAGTGTGCTTAAACCGAATGTATCAAAAGAAGGCAGGTTACTATTACTTCAATATTCGAGATTATTTCATAATTAGTAAAAGTTGAAACTTGTAAAGATTCAATACAAATTTCTAAATGGACTTACATAATTCAATATTGCTTTAAACTTTTTCATAGCACCTTGGTTAGTATTAATTCCGACATTCCGATTCCCAATCTTTTGGTATCAATGTGTTGAGGTGCTCGACGAATCTGTTATAAGAACAGGGTTCCTCGCAAAATGGAAGTTTCAATTCCATTGGTACCTCTACCTTGATATTGTTTCGGTAAAATAACTGAAAGCAGAAAAGAATGGGTACAATATAGATACAGAGAGAGAGAGAGAGAGAGAGAGGGGTAGGGGGGATAGAGAGATCATGCACACCATTTACTTGAAGCAAAAGTAAGCTTAGCGGGTACCTCATTTTATAACCGGAACACGACAACGGCTAGCACTAACGTTATGGCGGCAGGAATAGATAAGGCGATAATCTGGGCGAGTCGCTGCGACAGTGTGACGGTGACAGTGTCAGTTAGTCTTTTACAAGCTGCCTGGCAGGTAGGCAAATGGTCTATTCTGCAAAGGAATCCGGACCAACACGGGGAATAATAAGATAAATATGTACATATATATATATAAAAAAATCTAAACTAATAATAAAGAGAAAGATATGTATTTTTTTAGTGTTTGTAAATAATAACTTTAAAAAGTAACAGACCGATTAAAAAAAAATTGTACCATTAAAATACTATATTATCATCGAATACAAAATCGCATTTTTGCTCTATACCAAAAGTGAACTAGAATATGACGTCACATACAAAAACTTTGTATTTGTTACAGACATTTTGTTCGATAGCTAAAAGTTGCAACCACAAGAGAGCTTTTATAACCATAGTTACTTTAAGTTACATGGTTTACTTATTTGTCCAACTTTTAAAACCGGTTCACCTACTCAACTTTGAAAGATGATTAAACAGGTGAAACCTAATAAAAAATAAGTTCGCACATTTTTCTTGTTTAACTGTACTTTATGCATGTGGCATATTATTTTTAATATGTGAAACATCAGTCATCTACCCTATAAGAGTGATTCCTAGAAAACAAAACTTACTCGAATGTAAAAGCGGTCTGGTTCCAGTTCCTCATGCAATTCTATAGTGATGCTAGCCCCATATTCTGGCTCCAACAACTCTTGAAAACCAAGTGCTCTGTATAAAGACACAACTGTAACATCATGCCCCGCATACAAATACAGAGATCGATCTACACCAGTGCGGTTTACACTATCCTCAAGATACTTTTTGATTTCCGTAAGAAGTGGACCTAAAATTATGAAATGCAAGGTTCTTAGCCTTAATTTACTTAGTAGTAGTAGTAGTAGTAACATAACTTTAGTTTCACTACTGTAATTTTATCCAGATTCCAAGTCAGTGTATATTTACTGCTTCTCAACGTAGAAGACCATAATGGAATTTTATAGAACCTTCTCAGTGGAGCTACAATCTAATATTGTGCATTGGAAGAAGTATCAAAATCAAACTAGGATTTTATTCTTAATGCAGATGTCCTAGAACTAAATTTCTAATTTAGTTTCCATTATTTAATAATATCTTTTGATTTCAGTTATTTCTTGTTAATTAGGGGTTAACTAAAATTTCTACACCAATGGGCAAACATGCTCGGGTTTAATTATCAAGATAATAATTTGATGAATATCTATATAAAGTTATTTTAAATAAGTGCTAGTAAGCATGGATATTCTACATATTTAACTTAAAATAGTAGAAAAGCAATAAAAAATATTTTAAATAAACAAATTATAGCCCTTTAATATGCAACATTTATTTGTTCAAGTTCAATGACCCACGCTTGATTTATGTTTAACAGCTGAGAGCGCGCGCTTTTTAATTATATTTTACATTACTTTTATTTATATATTTTTTTAAAATATTTTTACTTTTTCAGGTATGTATTCTGAATTTAGTTGTAATATCCTTAAATAATTCAAGAAAACACACGGTATTATTGAATAACATTCATAATTAAAATTAATTCATACATTTGACCAAAAGACAATTGTGTACACATACAGTGTTGTAGATAGCTTACCAGTGTGCAATCTTTGTAGAGTCTCATTATAAGATAGCAAAGCTAAACTTAACATAAATGGCACTCTCATTTTATTTGGGAACACATTTTTTGTCCACTCTGGTATTTTCAGCCCCGCATCTTGTTGGGTTAACAAGGTACTGTAAAGGAAGTCAACATCTAACACACTCCTTAGACTTTGGTTGGTGTGCTTACTAAGATAGTCAAATAATTCACTGAATTTAGGATCTGCATTCTTCTCATTTAATAGTTCCTGGTACATTTCATTCCAATATTTACAGGGCTTGGTAGCTGCTACTATCTAAAATGGGATATCACCAAGATATACATTTTTTGGTGCTGTTGAACAGAATAAAAATATAAGTAATTAAAAAGTAAGCAAGTATCTTCACGCCTATATCCCAGAAGGAGTAGGCAGAGAAACAACCAGGGTACCCACAACTAGCCGAAGACACTAAGTCTCACAGGGACTGTGGGAAAGCCTATCGCCAACCGGGCACATATCCAATCCCGAGCAACATATTTTTATTAGAAAATTAGAAAAACCCAATTTTCTTTTTGTTTCCCGACCCGGGATTCGAACCCGGGACCTCACGCAGTCAAGTCCAACAACTGAACCGCTAGACCACAGAGGTTTTTAAATCTTGATCATTGGATTTCACTCTATAGAGTAATAAGTGTTGATTCCACAGTCACTGAAAACAGGCCTTGGGTTTGTTTTCTACTAGGACTATATAACATATACTGTTAGTCAGTCAAACAAATAACTAATAGATCAGTTTAATTCACATAATTTATTACTGAGTTTTTGCTATTTACTAACTTTTCACAGAAATTACACACTCACAAACTTTCACCCACTTGGAAAAACACAACTTCCAACTAGTAGTTTCAGACATTATGAGTTTTACAAACAAGAAAAATAACTGTCCATTATTATTTAATAAGTAGCAATACTTAATAATTCTTGATTTTATCTACTTTATCTATAATATGTGTAAGGTTTTTATTTACTCATTTAAGTTACACATTAACTTGTGGCAATGCATGCAATGTAAATTATATACATTAGGTATAGTATGTATGTAAAAGGTTTAAACAAAAAATAAACAAACAGTACAAAATAAAGTTATTTACAATAATTTAATGCGTTGATTAGAACTTACATTATCCAAGTGTCTTGGCAATGAATGCACTGGTATTGGCTGCCATGGTATTTCTGGGTGCCATATCTGTCTCTCCGATGGTGGGTACAGACCAGCCAAAAATGTGTAAGCACTCATCATACATCTTGATTTGTCACTGCTACGAATGTAAACATCTTTTTCATAATACTCCTCTGGTATGAAATTTGCATAGTAACTGCGATATTTCTTTCCCAGTTCGTATAGTTGCAGTTTTCCCAACTGTAAATGTTTGTAATGTTTTAGGAAACTATCACCGCTCACTTATTTACTTATTACTCTCTCGACTGATTCACTCACTCTTCTCGAGCTACAGTCTACATTCTTAATAACTTGTATTTTATAATAGGTATATAATTTACAAAATATTGTAGTTTTACATTTATTTCAAACACTTTTGTTACAAGCAATGAAGATAAAATTAATTAATAATTGAACAAAAAAACTTTTTTTTTATGGTAAAGTTTTACCTTCTTTGGTAAACTACCATAAACATTACAACTTAATTTGTAAGTATACTATTATACTATACACATTTTTGTCCCAATTTTTACCATCTAATACCAACAGTTAATTATAGCTATTATTATTGGACCTCTTATTGCCATTACGTACATTATTTGTCTTATAATTCATAAAACAATATCTTCTTAGCAATATAAAAAATATCAACTTACATTTGTTAAACTTCCCATTCCATCAGGCCATTGATAGTTTTTAAACGGGTCACTTTTGTACGACTTTTCAGGTGTTTTAGCACCATGACGAAATAACTGCATAACAAAATAATTCAAAATATTAAATAAGAACAAGCTAGGTGAGAGTTTGAATTTTTACTAAAAATACAGCATTCAGCATAACATATTTATCAAGTTTAAAGAGATCTTATTCGTTTATGCTACCAACAAATGCTTACATCATAATTTCTAACTAAAAACAAAACAGATCAAAGGATCTAGAACTGAAGTACAGGTCCCACTTTTTCATCATTTTACCCTTAATTACAGCTGATTAAGTTTATACCTTCAATAATAAAATAACAAACTGTATCAATATAAAAAATGTAGCTACAGCATCAGTACTTGGCATTATCATGTTACATACATGGTGAATGTGCACCAATATTCAGACTACATGATAGCAACAATTAGCAGTACAGTAGCAGTAATGTAAAAATGAATTAATATTCATTATTTAATATTTCCCGTTTGTCATAGTGTTATTCAAAAATAACTAAAGTATGGTAAGAATAATTAACTTTATGAATTTTATAATAGGTAATAATAGAAAACATTGTAAAATATTGATATAGAATAAATACAAAGCTAGGAATTGAACAAGTTAGTAATAAAATACTTGAATGCCGTGTAAAAGTTAATTTAACCTTATAAAACAGGTGTCCAAGCAAGAAACAAAAGATTCATGATTAAACTATGATTAAATCCGCCCAATTGTTTGCCTTTCAGTATTATAAAAAAAAAGACATTTGTGGGGTGTATACAATACCGTCTTTACCATAAGGGCACATGGGGCCAGTGCCCAGGGCCCCTATACTCAGAGGGCCCCGAAGTATCGACTATTTCACTCACTTTCAACCTTAAAATGTTTGGGTTGGGTGCATTACGTTTTTCTCGTAGCCCTAATTCGGGAGCTTTCTATTTCGCAGCTTAAGAACGACTAAGTAATTCGTCAATAATTATGTGCATAGAAAGCGACATTCTTCAAAAAATTGGGTTTAAGGATTTAATAGAAAATTTTCCTCAACAGAAATCTCGAAAGAAACTATTATCGTAATCATAAAAAAAAACAGCAGCACACCAATATTTTTAATGATATAGTGTAATAAAATAATGTTATGTTATAAAGTAATGTTACCCAAAAAATCAAAGCGAAAAATATTGAAATTTGACTTCTTTATATTCCAAAAGGGCCCTAAGTTTTTATGTGCCCCAGGGCCCCAGCATAATCTAAGACGGCCCTGGGTGTATAAGCAAAAGTTATGTCTTAGGTGCCACTAGAAGAGCTACTTGCTTGTTTGTTAAACTATGAAAATGTTAAGACTACATAATAAAAAGTGGACAACTGGACATAAGGTGGAAATAAAGTACAGACTTAAATTACTAATTATTTCATAAAAAAAACACAGGCGAAAACTAATATAAAAACTAGCTTACTATAATCACAAGTCGTAACGTTTTGGACTCATAAGGCAATGTTTCACTGAGAACACAATATCCGAGTAGGCAACTCAAAACTGCTAAACCCAAAACCACAACTGCAGTGGTGGTGGATTTCTTTGGAATCGGATGACAGGATGATGAACGTTCTTTGTGAGAACTTGATCTACGCCATGTATTGTCATCATTATCGTATTCCATTATCATTAATAAAAATATCAATTTAGTTAGACACTAAACCTGTTGAAAAAGTGCGCACGGTTAATATTATTTATTCGAAGATCAATAATATTAGCTTCGTTTATAAGAACGTTTATAATGTTCACGAATTTAGATTTGCTCCTCAACTTTTACTTTCCTACTTTTCGCCAAGCAAATTAGTGTTTTTCACAATGCTAAGCGAAAAGCCTCTCGTTTAATTTTCTTTGTATTTCTCTGTCTACGTTTTTTGTTTTCATCTTTGTAAATGTCAATTGTAAAATGTCAAAAAACAGAAAGACAATTGTTTTTTTTATTATTTTTTTTAGGTTAATTTGCCCTTTTCTGGGGCTGGCTAAGACCTTTAGGCCATGCTGTATTTTTGAAAAATATATGTATTGTGTATTTTCTCGTTGCCTACAAATCTCTTATGACTTATGACTAATTATAATTGAATCCCCATTTTTGGTTAATTTGATACCTACTTGATTAATGGCAAAATACTAACGTGAATGCCAAAACCTAAAGAAAGAAAGAAAGAAAGAGGAGTTTTGGCGCCATCGTGAATGAAGATGGTCGTAATTTTTTCACAATTATTGAACCTAGTGTAAATTATGAGTAAAATTAGTTAATTTAGGTAGGAATTAGTTTAATTTTATTCAGTCCACAATTGAAATAATCATGAAGAAATTAGTGTATCGTGAATTTCCTCGCTGTCGCCAAATCTCCCAAAGTGAGCTTGTGTAAAGTGACCACCGCTTTACGCAAGACCTTGACGTGGCTTTGTAAATAGTAACTAATTACTGCATAAGAAATAATACGGAAGATGTGGCAGCATGGCCTTAAGGTCTTAGCCGGCCCCAGAAAGGGGCAAATTAACTCAAAAAAAATAAAGAAAGAGTTTTGACTTTGACAGCTGTTATTTGATTTGTCAAATGAAAAATGGCATTACGCAGTTTATTTACAAATTAACATATTTATAATTTACTAATTACCACCAAATAAACTATAGTTAAACAATATTTAATTGCTAAAATAATTTTGGTTGTTGTACTAATATGTAGTTGAAATGTTTTTTAAATTTTAAAACCTACACCTGTTATGCAGTCATTATGAAATTAAACAGTAATACCAAACTTATAGGACGAAATATCCTTCTAATTCCATACGAGGCACACCATGTACCAAAGTAATATTTGTTATAAGATATAACATTTAACAGATATCTATATTATAAAAATGAATATATAAATGTGTTGGGAAGCGCATAACCTCCGAACGACTGGACCGATTTGGCTAATTATTTTTGTATTGTGTTAGTTATTGCCAAGAAAAAGTTCTCGTGAAGAGAAAAACTGGGAAAATTGTAGGGAAAACAATCTTGTTTTTGCATACAAACTGAACGGGTGGAACCAAGTTCGCCAAGAAAGCTTGTAAAAAATAAAATTTGATCACAACATTGATCAATTAGCAAACAACTATACGAAGGTCCTCATTAAAATTAGGCTCGGGTTTGATGTTTTATGTGTTGTTTATAAATTGTTGTCAAACAATCTGAACAGGCATATTTTAGCTTTTCCGTGTTTTTGACCTAGACATGTTATTTGTCTAAATATATTTATTTATTATTAGGACTGTATATAGAACTGTAGTTTATTTTTATTTATTTCAAAGATTTCTACTCATTTAAGGTATCATACTTGGATGAAGTCGGAAGAATTACAGCAATTAACAGCTTCGGAACCATTAACTTTAGAAGAAGAATATAATATGCAAGCATCTTGGAGAAATGATGATGACAGTATGCTATCATTCACTTTCTATGAGATAGTAGCATGAGCAGTAACGCCACTGGCCACCCTTATTTCATTGATAATCAGTACTCTCTTGCAACTACATTAGGGATTTAGTGTGAAGATATGTATGTATATCATTGATGTCTAAGGGGACAGATATTTCTTACAATCAGAAATACTTTGACATGTTTGACTTTCCACTAAATAAATGTCAAGTCCTATTTAACTAATTATTATTAATAATGACTTGCTAATGCTAAGATTTTTAGTTCGCCAATGTCCATGAGAATATGAAAAACTGAACCAATATCACTTGTAGTGTTCCTATGGATGCTGGTAGACAAATATAGCATTTATTGGTTAAGTCTTAAAGTGTCATTTTTAACATATCCCAATTATTGCTCTAATTTTTTTTCAATTTCTATTTTATAATTTTGTTACATTATTTACATAGGTTTGATACAAATGCACATGTACCACTAATATATGTATTTTCTTTTAGAATGTACCTTCATTATTTTAGACAAGGCTTTATTTGCAAAAAGCAAGGATGAAATAGGTAAGACAAGTAAACTCCTATCAATTTAAATAAAGAAATGTTGGCAGATGCATGATTTGTGCATCACTTTTGTTTGTTTTGTTTTTTGTTAGAAATAACAAGATTTCATGTTGGATGGCTTAGGCTAAAATTTCTTTGATGTATCCGTTTCTTGTTCTATTTAATGCTGTGCCACAGGGCTGCCATATCAGATACTGGTCACTAAAATGAAACTTTGATAATAGTTGGTAAAGGGTATGATTGTAGGTAACCTATCATAATAAGTATGATTGCTTTATAGATTCTTAAACTTTTAATAGGCACAAACCAATTTTAGAATTTCAAAAAACTAGGTAAGTTATTTTTGAAGTGAAACTTCTTTAGAATCGTTGGGATTTCAAACCGCATGCAACGGAACAGCGACAGGTAAGAGACACAAATACAAAAATGTGTAGGATATTCATCTCATTCTTTTGTCGATTTACTTTATTTAGAGATGTAATATTTGTTTGTTTGTTGCATGTTTCTTTCTATGTCTCTTATAGAGAGAGACAGACAGAGGTAGAGAGAGATAGAGATTGATATACATTGATAGAGATTGATAGACACTGATAGACATTGATCAACACTGATAGAGATTGATATACATGGATAGAGATTCATAGAGAGAGAGGGGGGGGGAGAGTTTCACTTTTATCGTGTGTGAATCGCACACATACCTCTTTTTTATTTATTTTACAGAAGCTATGATTGGTGATACAAATATATTTTTGTCAAAAGATGAATATAATGTTGGAGAAATAGAAATTATGATAGCAGAGCCATCAGCAAGAGGTAAAAAGTTGGGCTGGGAAGGAGCTGTAATTATGTTACTTTATGGTATTAAATTTATCAATATAGAAAAATACATAGCCAAAATATCTTTGTCAAATACTGTCAGTGTAAATATGTTCAAAAAGTTAGGGTTTCTGGAACAGTCTTGTAGTGAAGTATTTCAAGAGGTAACACTAGAGAAAATTGTGAACAGCGAATGGATAGATTGGTTGCATCAACAAATATTATGGCAAATAGATACATACTGTAAATAAATAAATTTTGAAGTGTTTTTAATAAGAATATTTTTATCCCTATTGTAGATAAGCTTTACTAGCATGTGAATAAATACCTACTATATTGACATGTATAGATGCTGTAGGTTTTGACACATGATAAGAATATAACATTGAACATTATTAAAGGCAAGGGGCTAAAAGTGATAAACCAAAACAGAATCCCTAATACTACTCTAGATGAACGATTTTGGCTGGTAAAAGCCCTGAACAAAAAATATCTATAATTTAAATTATCTTCTAAGAAACTGGAGATGCTTTGCTCAAAGCAGTAGGTACTTCAAGTCCAGCTATATGCTTATGCTCTATATAGCACAAGTCCGGCTGCACATGTACTGTTCTCATCTTTGAGCTAAAGTACCTTAATATCAAACCCTCCAATTTGATAGAATCCAAAGTAGAGTGGGTGCAGGCTGCCGAAAATCTGAGTTTGACTCTGGAGAATGTCTTCTACCATCTGTACAGCGGGGAATGTTCTGTAGAAGTTTTAAACATTGTGCCCCCTTCAACATTGCACTACACGCCGCAGTGAGGCTTTCCATCCACACTGTATTGATGCTTAGGCGTCTACTACTGTTCCCTATGCACGAACGCTGTTTTAACGAATAGTCAAATTTTGGAATCGTCTTCTCAGGCAGGTTCTAGAAGACAAACAAGCAGACGGATTTCCTGATAAGAAAAGGTGGTAATGGCGCGTTACCCGTCTGAGGTCAGGATGTTAGGCCTCGAGTAAAAATAAGTTTACCGGCTACCTTACCCTCCGAACTGGATTACGTCAACGGCAGACACTGACGTGATGGCGGCAGGAATAGGTAAGCGGAGGTTACAATCCGGACGAGTCGCTGCAAAACTCTACCACCTAGTCAAATGTCACGGTGTTGGTAACGGGAAGCCTATGCTCGCCTTGTACGAGCGGCATGGCAGGAAGGCAGATGGTCTACTCAGCAAAGGAGCCCGGACCAAAAGGGTGTAAATGCAAGGAGCTTTGACATAAGGTGTTTTCAAGGGTGCTTTTTAAAATAACGGCATCGCATTCGTGTCTAATACGAGGGTGGATCCAAAAGTTCTAAGCCCGACCAATAAAATGAAAGAAAAGTGGGTCTAAATTTATTTTTATTTTTCGACGTAGTCTCCATTTAGCTCAACACACTTCTTCCACCTGACCTGCAACTTGTTTATCCCCTCAAAAAAAAAAAGGATTCCGGAAAGTTGGCGAAATAGTCGTTTACTGCGACTATCACCTCATCTTTGGTCGAAAATTTCGAGCCACCCAAGTGTATTTTTAATTTTGGAAATAAATGATAATCCGAGGGGGCTAAATCCGGCGAATAAGGTGGGTGGGGCAGCAATTCGTAGCCACAATCATGGATTACAGACATTGTTTCAACCGAAGTGTGAACACGTGAATTGTCTTGATGAAACAAAAATTTCTTACGCAACTTTCCCGGCCTTTTTTCTTTTATTTTTTCCCGGAGTCTTTGTAAAAGGTTACAATAATAACTAGAATGACCTTTCGGTAAATAATCTACAAAAATAATGCCCTTCGCATCCCAAAGAACAGAAGCCATGACTTTGTTAGTCGACAAAACGACCTTAGCCTTTTTCGGTGTAGGAGAGTCTGATCTTTTCCACTGTTTGGATTGTTGCTTTGATTCAGGTGGTGAACCCAGCTTTTATCCATGGTAAAAAATCTAGACAAAAAGTCCTCGGGATCAGTCTCAAAAAGTTCCAATCAGTCTCGGGAAATTGTGTATCAAGCTCGTTTTTGTTCAGCTGAAAGCAACCTCGGGACCCAGCGAGCAGAAACCTTATGGAACCTCAACTCTTCCGTTATTATATGTTGCACCCGGCCATAATTAATGTTTGTTATCTCAGCTATCTTACCAATGGTCAAACGTCGGTTACCCAGTACGAGATCACAAATTTTATCGATGTTTTCTTTCGTGGTAGAGGATGTAGGCCTTCCACTCCTAGGATCATCTTTAATGCTCTCACAACCGCGCTTAAACTCAGCTACCCACTTCTTGACACTGGAATACGATGGAGCAGACTCCCCCAAAGTGCTCACCATATCTTGATGGATGTCTTTTGGTGATAGGCCTTTTTTATTGAGGTACTTAATGACTGCACGGTGTTCAATTTTGTCAATTATTGAAAATTGCGTCAGATTGCTTCAAACAAATAATCACAGAAAATTTATATTGTGCAGTATCGGAATGAAACTCCGCACAATAAATCAATATGACACATACTAACAAATGACGGTAGATTTTAAAAAGATGTCATAGCTCCATGTAGGTTAGGCCACGAACTTTTGGATCCACCCTCGTACATATGTTGCAGATATCCATGGACAGTGGCTACTGTTTTCCATCAGGTTGGTAGCCCATTTGCTTTACCTAAGAAAAACTACAATAATTAAAAGAACTAGTGGTCGCCTATTGGTCGAAATTCGATATAATAAATTTTAGTATCTTGTTGATAAGAACTCCATCTTCATTTCTCAAGACCAACTTTGTTTCCAAACTTTTTAGTGCGCCATCTGTAATCTTTTATCGTTATCATAAATGTATTAGTTTGAGTATGTGTCAAATGCATGGTAGTGTGGATAATGTTTTGTTTACTGATTTAATATACTTTATAAGCATAGTTATTGAACAATATTAGCGTTCTGCACTTCTCCTACACATAAACTATAAATGTGCCAAATTTTATGCTCCTGCGTCGGCGCGATTTTCGTAAAAATGGGTCCATCGTTTCGTAAAATTTTGGCATCATGTAATATATAAGTCGGAGAGATATATCACACATACGGGCCGAACGGGAACCACGGGACTAGTAGGCCGAGAGCTCACAACTTGAGGGTAGTTAGTAATTAATTCAGAAATATCAAAACAAAGCCGTAACGCCTGATCTAGTCGTACAACCACATCATAAACCTCATCATAATAATAAACAATAGAGAAGCTACGGTGTTCGCGCTTACGCAACCGCCAAACCCCCAAAGGGGAAAGGGGGCTCCACCCCGCCCCTTTTACGTGACTGCCGACCGAATAATGCACCCTCCAGACGACCCACATCCTGGGCCCTAAGAACCCAATTGAATTAACAATTGCGACCTAGAAGTGTCTCTTTGTCAACCAATGACAGGGAGAGACTATTACCAGTGGTGACCTCCGTACTAGACAGTGGTCCAAACACTGAGAGACGTGCCCAAAGCATGTCTGCCGAAATATGGCGGCGCTAGGGTTTATATTTATTTATTTAAAATTCATGCACTATATACAAAGGTGGACTTAATGCTACATGGCATTCTCTTTGTAGAGAATTCTCTTGACTGGTGTCAACCTAACTTTATAAGAAAAAAATAATTAAATGGGGCGCAAAGAGGAAAAAAAAAACAATAACTTGGTTTACATTTGCAAACACATTTCAACATAATTTTAGGTAGCATAATCAAATACATAAACAATACATATATAACAAGAAAAATACTTATCATAGTACGAAAAATACGTATTCTATAAATATAGTCATTCCATATACATAAATACAAATACACATACATACGACACGAATATACATCTATATAAATACATACAAAATTAAACAATAAATAATATCTGACAACACTACTGTGATAAATAATTGAAAAGGGAACGTTTGAGGGAATACTTAGTTAAGCTATTTCTGATATCCACAGGAAGAATGTTCCAAAAACGAACAGCTTGGAATGTGAAAGACTTGGATACAAAATCAGTACGACAGAGTGGAACTTAAAGGATAGGATTATTTTTGGAACGCAGTTGCCGAGAATGGGTTAAGTGTTGGAATTGAAATTTAGATTTGAGATACTGCGGGGTATGAGGGTTGTTAAAGTATATTAAATAAGGTACAAATCATTATTAATTGTCTGCGTTGACGAATGGCTTCCCATTTGAGTTTTTTCCGATAAGATGAAACATGACCATATTTACTTAAACCAAAGACGAAACGGATGCAGTTATTAAGCATACGCTCTAATCGTTCCAAAAGACATTCATTGAGGTCACTAAAACAAACATCGGCATAATCAATAATTGGAAGGACAAGTGTCTGTACTAGTAAAATTTTACTTGTGGTAGGCAAGAAATTTTTGTGGCGATATAGCAACATAACAAGCGTAAGGCAACATTAACTTGACGGCACACTTCGGAAATATGTGGTGTCCAAGAAAAAGTCTTATCGATAAGAAGACCAAGATCTTTTACATGCGAATGAAGTGGGATATCTACGTTGTTATAAACTATACGACCAATAGAACTCCAATCCAAGTTAACAATTCGCCGAGAATTACCAATAATGATTGCTTGGCATTTATTAGGGTTAACTGATATACCAAATCTGTTTGACCATTCAAATACATCATCAAGGTCTTTTTTGATGCGCCGTATAGTATTATTGATTTCGGCAACATCTGAATGAGCATATATTTGCAGGTCATCAGCATACAGATGGTGAGAGCAACTCAAGCAATCAGTAATGAAATTAATGAGTAAAGAAAATAGGAGAGGTGAAAGTATACCACCTTGTGTACCCCTGCCAATAAATTACACCAATCAGACAATGTGTCATTAATGCGAACAGGTTGCTGTCGACCTGTTACATATGAATAAAACCATTCTTGTACAGTTGAAGAGAGGCCAAGATATGCAAGAATCGCCATTAAGATGTCTTGGTTAACGGTATTAAACGCATTTGAAAAGTCAATTAAAACTAAAACCGTTAACTTGGACTCCTCCAGGCTCCATGGCAAGCCTTATATCCTCTGTAACTTTCAAAAGGGCAGTAGTGGTACTGTGCCCTGCACGAAAACCAGACTGATATGGACTTAAAAAATTTACCCCAGTTAAAAGCTTAGTAAATTGACGGTGAACAACAGCTTTGAGAATCTTAGAAAGGAAAGGAAGAATTGATATAGGTCTGAAATGAATAGGTGCACTGGGATTAGAAGTTTTGGGAAGTAGGAGGACAATTGCTTTACGCCAAATATCGGAAAAATTAATTATATGAGTCATAACCGGCACAACAGAATCTTTAATACGGAGAATCATGTCTCTACTCACCTGATCATAGCCTACTGCTTTTGATTTTATGGAATGAATAATCTTCAACACTTCTTCGTCCGTGACAGGAGAAAAATTGAACGAATCAAAAAGTAAATTGCCTTTGCCACGGATGAACGATATGGTACGAGATTTAACAACGTCATTCATAATTGGTGCAGATGAAAAATGAAGATTGAGGTCATTAGTAGAGACATTTTGCAGACAATTATTTGCAGGAGGAGTAAGCCAAAAAGTATTCAAAAAATTCCAAACATTTTGTTGAGAAGAGTTTAAAATATTATTATGTATATACCAACGTTTAGCCGCTCTCGCCATTTGATTGCAACGATTCCTGAGCCTTTTAAAAACACTCCAGTTCTCGTCGCACCTATTTCTTTTAAAGCGAGTAAAAGCACAGTCGCGCTTCCTTATAGCTAGACGTATTTCGGGAGAAATCCAAGGAGCTGGTGACCTTTTTAGTTTTATGGTGTGTAAAGGAGCATTCTGATCGTACAGAAAAATAATAGTTTCATTTCATTTATCCACCTTACAGTCAATATCCGTACTGTCAAACACACTACTGGCCGCGGTGACCAATAAGAAACAAGTTACTTGCAAATGCGCCACCTGTTGTGCTAACGAAGCAACTTTATTCATGTCTCCCCGATAAACCGACCAATAAGATACAAGCTACGAGAATTCAGATGCACCTGTGGCGCCTTTCCGACGTCACAAGCGGATGCGCCACACGTTGCACCGACGACACTCATGACCACAGATATTACGCCGCGTCTTCACAATGGGCCATGATGGCTCATGGCCTGCTCATGACAGACGTTCACGATTGTGTAGAGGGCGTAATCGCCTGTGAGCGGCCATGATGGATTATAATCGAGCGTGATCGCCGCTGTGTCGGTTAGGACAATCATCAAAGGAAATTCGGGCCATGATCGACGGCGCGTCCACACGATCGTCGATATTTGTTGGTAGTGTAATATTGGGGCTCTTGCATTTAAACTTTTTAATATTCTGAATTTCTTATTCAGATATTTAGAATATCACATACATTAAATGTTATATTTATCACTATGTCTATATTTTTAAAAGGATAAAGTAGACGTTTACAACAAAAACTAGTGAGTAGTGTAGTTTTTTTCGGTCAACTCAGTATTATTTACCTGATCTAATTTGTTAGTAGGTTAAAATTTATTTAGCGAGGTTTTTTACAGATAAATCCAACAACAATTTAATCGGCTCGAAACTCTTAAACACTAGCCTTGTAAATCCGTGAAAACAGATTCGTGGTCAGACCAATTAATTCTCCCGGGCCAATTATGATACAAAAATGGTTTAGGACTTTTCCTTGATTTTTCAAAAAATAAAATGTTTTAAAATCCTTAAAAAATACATGTACAGGAATAGAATATGCAGCTTTCTCCTTTTTTTAGTCGGTTAAAAACTGATGTAAGCTAGTCGAGCCAAACCATATTGGAATGTAATAAGATTGATTAGGCAATATTTGTTAGAGTTAAGGGTTTCAGCTTTATATCTGTTATGATTATGAACAAAATATTATTATAAAACATTAAAACATATGAATGTATTCATACATGAAACTCTGAATGAAATGAATAAAATATGGTTGTTAACGACTTGTACTTAATTTATAGTCTGAATTTGCCATTCCATCTTTAAATGAAATGAAATGAACATTAATTATTTGCGGAATGAGTGTTAAAAAGTTGTTATAAAGATGTATATTTACTTAAATTTTAAGAAGTTACATATTTCTATAAAAATGTACACTTTAATCGCAGCACTTATTTACATTTTTAATAAACACTTTATTTATTTATGAACATAACTTCCATAATTTATTATAAATTAATTTAAAGGTAGATTAATTTTTAGTCCTATCTACCGCACACTACCACCGTTTCCAAAACTAGCCAGTCGGGAGAAGAAACGGCGAAACAAGCATTTCGCATTTAGGATTGCAATCAGCGTTAGATCGTTAGACAGGCAGCCTGCATTAGACATAGATGATTCATCTTGAAAATAAGTAGCAATTACAACGTGATATTGTAATTTTTAATTTGTAACAATATTTCACAAAATTTTAGGTTGCAACACAATAAGAAAAGAATAGATAAAGGTCAAAAGGCACTCAAAATATTAGATATCAATACACAATTTTTTTTGCTAATTTAAAAACTTAAATCGTGTAATAACTTTTTTTTAAATCTAGTGTCATAAGTAAACTTAAAGTTCGTCGATAGCTACTAATGCGACAAACAGCCGTCTTTTAAGTACAGTTGCACACAGATTGTGGATGTGTGCTAAAAGTAACGGTTACTTCTTTCAAAGTCTTTTAAGCGCAATCATAGGCGGTCTTCATTCAATTCATAAACAACAATCAGCAAATGATATCAGTACGTTACTTGAAATATCACCGTCTTTAAATTCTGAAGTCTCATAAAACCGAACTGACGACGGTAAATCAAGTTAGCATTGATTTGATAACTTTTAAACAGATGTTTTTTTTTTTGTTATAGACTTAGGCTGGATTTCACCATCGAATTTTCACGAGATCAACTTAAAAACATGTTGAGATTATTGCCAAGAGCGTAAATCATGTCAATTTTTGTTTATAAATATTTCGTTGCTGAAAACATTTGTAAATATTTTATTATTAAACTATTTTTAATAGTAAGCAGATACGTAGAAAATGAGAATTTTGTCAATGTTAACTTTAATTGCAGTAACTTATCAACGGAATCATAACAGATAGCTGGGGGGTGATTATGTATCTCAGTTGTCAACTCAAACTGTAAAAATGTACATCAAATGACGTCATTTGTGTTTGCTATCTCTATTGTATTTATGTTGGTCACTGGAGATAGCAAATACAAAACACGTCATTGACAGCGATTCGATGTACACTCATCCATTTTGAGTTGGTAACTGAGTTACATAATCACCACCCTGAACTCGTTAACACAGAACTTAGTTTTACTAAACTTGGCTTTCAATTCAATATGGTCTGTAAAATCAGCCTTCAGTGGGTAACAAAACAGTGCTGTCTTCCGATTACTAAAGTTACTACAAAATTGTAATCTGATTTTGTACACCATGATATTGTTCGATCGGCTTATAAATATAAACTGCATTGCATTAATTAGTGCAATAATATTTTTTTTCTTACAAATCATCAATCAAATAATATGATTTTGGAAGCCATAAAATTGTTTGTTCAATTCTGACAATAACATTTTTTAATTGTCTGCAGTAGCGGGGCTCTCCAGCACAACTATTTTTAAATAAAACAGAAATACCAACTTTATTTTTAAAAAATGTTGAGAAATTCAATAGGTATTTTTATATTCAGGTTACTGCATGGCGTTCAAGCGAAGCAAATAAGTGATGCAAAAGCTCCTACATTACCCTACTGGAAATAGCTACCATACAATTTTGTAACTAAATTTAAATAGGTCGAGACGTCCGTCTCGTACGGCTGCCAATGCACAAAAGAGTAATGCACTATTGTGTGGACGGTAGCGCAATCATAGAGGCGATCATCGCACAATCTATAACGGGCCATCATGGCCCATTGTGAAGAGGTGGCGTTATAAAATAGGTATACTAGCTCATGACCTTCCGACATATAGATATTAAACTACACTTTGTAAATAGGTACTTTATTTTAAAATTCTGATACCAAAAACGATATATTTTTAACAATCTGTGTTTAAGCATGAAACAAAATACGAAGCCTTAATAAAAAAATAAATAAGTTAATGTATGAACATACTACTTTTGTATGTATGTTTATTAAAAAATAACTATTTGCCATCTAAACTTAAACAGTTGGTGTCTTGGTATTCCTCGTCGCTGTTTTCGGACCCATCATTGGCAACCAGAAGTTCTACGGACTCTTCAGACTCCTCTAGATGTTCAATGTTTAATTCATCTGTAATTTTCGATTCAATTTGTAAATTGTTTTATATACCGCGTGTTGGTCCGGACTCCTTAGCAGAATAGACCATCTGCCTTCCTGCCAGGCAGCTTGTAAAAGGCGAGCATAGGCTTACCGTCAATAACACCGTGACATCCTACTAGGTGGTAGAGTTTCGCAGCGACTCGCCCGTATTGGTACCGCCTTACCTATTCCTGCCACCATAAAGTCCAATGCTTGCCGACGACGTGTTCCGGTTCGGAGGGTAAGGTAGCCGGTACACTTACTTTTCTCGAGGCCTAACATTCCGGCCTCTGGTTGGCAGCGCACCATTGCCATCTTTGGTGTCTCTAGGCGGCGTGAATTTCTTACCATTAAGAAATCCGTCTGCTTGTTTGCCTTCCATTATCATTAAAAATTAGACAATTTGGATCCCAAAGGAAGCAGATTGTACTACTAATGAACAGAAATACTTAAATATAACCAGTGGAAACCTAGGTTAAAATTTAATAATCAAATCGCTCCGGTTTAATCCGAAGGTGGTCTCCAGAAGTCTCCAAAACCAGCTTGTTTGTATGAAAAGATTAATGAAGGTGGAGTACGCTATGCAGTAGGGTTACTATTGAAGCTCGATTACGTTATATTGGAAATTGGAAACGAGTATGACGTCATCATTTAGGTACTCTTGAGCACAATACTGGTTAATATTTAAAATTTAGTTAATAGTAAACAATAAATTATTGTATCCAATTCGTTGAATTTATTTGTAACTTAATGTTAATAATCCTCTAGCAATGTGTTCAAAAGTACCTAAAATCACAGGATTATCGCTTGGTACTTTTCGGTTTTGTGTGGAAAAGCAGCTTTGCTGTTTAGTTTTGACTTAGCACAGTAGATGGCATTAAAATAAAAAAAAATATTTTTTTCATCACTACTTTGAGTGAGTAAGCATCTGCCATTAGTAAAGTTTAATTCGTTTGCATCAAGTTACTGCCTGATGTTACAAAATATGGTTTGTGTTACTCAAAATAATGCATGAGCCATCATAAATAGTCATGTCGAGGTTTAAAGTAAAGCGGTAACATCACTGAAGTGCGACATGAAGTGGCGGCTACGAGAAAACTTCACGAATCCTCATCTTGTGCACAAAAGTACACAAAGTACCACCAAAACAATATTTTTTTCTAAATTTATAACGCGATTCTATAAATGTGAAAAAAAAGCGTTCAATTTTTTTTTCGATCCCACGAAAACTCAAACGAAAAGTTAAATAAAATTACATACCTATAATATTATTATTACATTTGTACAAAAGATTTTTTTATGGTATTGGAAAGCAAACAAAAACCAACCAATAATAAGCAAAATCAATAAACCGTGTCAAAATAATTTCCCGTTTCCTATCCAAATGCGAAAAATAATTATTCATCTTTATTTTAAACGCGAAAAATTTAAGGGAAATTTAACTAAAAGATGAAGTGTGGAATGGCATTGAAATGGGCTCCTAAACGCATAGATTAATATACTACTAGCGGAGCCTAAGCTTCAAATACTTTTAAGCCTTCTGTATACCACTACTATTCGCAGAACTGTTCTACACCAACGTGACGGTT
>NJDC01001621.1:0-13356 GCA_002245475.1 Calephelis virginiensis
GTTAAAGTAATGTCAGAGTTTTGAGTAAAGCGGTGGCCCCGTTATTACTCGAGCTCACTTAGGAAGATACATAACAAATGAATTTTTTTTCACAGTGTGAGCAACAACATCTCGTTTTAGCAACATTTTGTATATAACGTTTTTTAATCTGATGAAAATGTTTATAGATAATACCTGCTACATACTGACCGTCACATTTTCTTACGGCCAATATTAATAAAAAAAAGTAAAAAAAAGTATCTTCACGCCCATATCCCCGAAGAGGTAGGCAGAGGCACAACCAGGGCACCCACGATTAGCCGAAGATACTAAGTCCCCCACAATGTGATAGGTGGCAAGCCTATCGTCAACCGGGCACATCCTATCCCGAGCAACATTTTTTTTATTAGAAAATTTGGAAAAACCCAATTTTCTTTTTGTTGTCTGACCCGGGATTCGAACCCGGGACCTCATGCAATCAAGTCCAACAACTGAACCGCTAGACCACAAAGGCGATCAATATTAATAATCAATTCTAATCCAAAACTTGCTGTCCAAGATTGATATTTTGATCCATTTTTATGTTATCGCTTTGCCAATAATATATCTGTGGACAGGGTAAATATGTCAATTAGGTATAGGATAGGCCGGCGGGTACGCAGCTATCTAGATTGTTTGAAATCTATCTTTAGATATATATTATTAATATTGGCCATTAGTTTGTAATCAAGAGCCAATGAGTGGATCGATGACCGTGGTAGCGGTTACTGTTTCTCTAGTATGAACGCTACGACTTTTAATTTTATTGTATTTATAACTAGCGGCCCGCCCTGGCTTCGCACGGTTATAAAATATACAAAGAAACCTTCCTCTTTATCTATTAAAAAACCGCATCAAAATCTGTTGCGTAGTTTTAAAGATTTAAGCATACAAAAGGACATAGGAATAGAGGAAGCGACTTTGTTCTATGCTATGTAGTGATAATATAACAAGTATACAACAAGTATACTATGTAGTTATAAAATAACAAGTAAGAAGTTGTTTAAGTAATTTACGATTTAGCGCAAATAAGTTAATACAGTAACTAAAGTTTTATTATTTAAACTAGATGTTCCGGCCAATTGCGTTCCGCCCGTTCAGGTTGTATGTGAAAATTTAAATGTTCTTCCTAGTTTCCTCGCTGTTCTACGAGACAAAATGTACACTATGTCCTTCTCCTGGTTCTAAGCTACCTCCTCATCTATTTTCAGCCTAATCGGCTTAACTATGTAACACACTTTTATAAATATATAGATGATTCAACTTTCATAGTTATACATTCGTTAAGTTTTCATTGCGTTTTAGATGTATTCTGCTATTCGGGGCGGAGACAAATTCAACTACTCAAAATTCAACTAATTAAAAACCAAAAAAATTAGTTGGAAGTGTTGTAACAAAACCGTCTTTGTTTTATATTATATATAGATATAGATATTAGCTGACCGGGTAAATTTTCTTCTATATTTTTTATGTAATTTTAGGAAAAATAATTTGAGGCGAGCCACCCTCATCACTTAGGGGTATGAAAAATAGATGTTGACCGATTCTCAGACCTTCTCAATATGCTCACAGAATTTCATGAGAATCGGTCAAGCCGTTTCGGAGGAGTTCAATCATGTACGTAGGTATGTTTCGGGTGGTCATCACATCATGCCTATAAGTTTGACGGAGGGGTTAAATTCGTTAATTCTTTTTTCATTTCATTTATTAACAGAAGAAAAAAGAGGTTCTTATGACAAGAAAAATCGGAAAAGTTTCAAGAAAAATGAGAAGAACAATTCATCAATTCATACAACAAATATACTGTTAGTTGCTGTCAATATCGCCGGGTCGCTAGTAATAAAGTAGAAATGAAACGTGAAACAGTACAAGTGTATTACACAAGATTTTACTTAGTTTCACTTGTCCCGATGTTTGTAATGGAATCTTACATTGATTTCCTTCTAGGTTAAGGATAAAGCTGCAAAATCGGATGAGAATGTAAAATTATTATCTGATCTGATGATGGAACCAGAAGGTGTTAAGGTTGGGCTTATTTGATACGTCTTGAATATTACTTCTACTGTCCTATTAAACTAAAGAGAAATAAGAGGAAGCAGTAACAGGGAAAACAACGTGTTAATCTAAACTAACTTGTTTAACGTGTTTGTTTTGTTTGTCAAGTAGAAATTTGCATCAATTTGCTTCAAATTTACCAAAATCGGGATTCAATTATAATTAGTCATAAGTGGTAAATAAGTCATGTCAGGGTCTTGGGAAAAACGATGGCCTTATTACTCAAGCTCATATAGTGAGATTTGGCGGCAACGAGGAAATACACGATATGCTAATTTCTTCATGATTATTTCATTTGTGCACTTTCACTGAACAAAATTGTACAAATTGCCACCAAAATTAACTAATTTCACTCAATTAACACGAAATTCAATAATTTTGAAAAAATTCGACCATCTTTTCTCTCGATGGTGCCAAAACACCCATTACAATCTGTAATACAATGTAGCAGCTATAATGTCAACTTGAACCATAGAGTAACTAAGACCTCAGTCTACTACTAGCTGCAGACTGACTTAACATTTTCCAGGCATGTTTTACTGAAAATGTATTTGAAATTGAAGTTGGTTTTTGCAGTTTTATGGCGCTTCACTTGTTATATTTATTAAAACATGTAACTTAATTTTTTTAAGATGTCCTATCAAATGCTTCTCCAGTTACCACGTGCAGTAGAGAAACACTTTGTCCTCAGGTCTATTGTAAAGATCGAAAGGCCAACATAGCTCGTGAATGAATGTCTTCTCATGTTTAGTGTTGTGCATTTCATCGTTGACAAAATTTTGTTCATAGTAATTCATGAATCGTAATCGATTTTTATGTTGAAGATCTTTCACTGAAAAGTATATCCCAAAAAGGTAGGTAGAGGTACAGCCAAAACACCCACGTATCCAGCGGTACTTAATGTCACAATGTGATAGGTGGCAAGACCCATCGAAAAGCAGGCACTTATTCAATCCCAGATAACATTGTTATATTAGGAAATCAAAAAAAAAAATACTTTATGAGTTGTCCTACTTGAGAATCGAACTTGAAACTTTGTATTACCAACGCCGACACTACACCACTAGACCACACAGACAAAACGTTTTGAGGAGTTAATCATTTACCAAAATGGAATATTTCGTAAAAAGATTTGTCTAGTCATTTTTATAGCCAGTAAGCTAAAACCTGCTGTTGTACATATAATTCAACACGAAAATATTTGACCATATTTTTTGTTGAAGATTATATTATAGTAATACAGTGAACCAATGAACAAGGCTCAGGTTCGATATCCGACAAGGCGTTGGGACAAGTATTTGTGTAGTGCCTTGCATCATCATCATCTGTGGTCTAGCGGTTCAGTTGTTGGACTTAACTGCATGAGGTCCAGGGTTCGAATCCCGGGTAGGGCAACAAAAAAATTGGGTTTTTCCAATTTTTTAATAAAAAAATGTTGCTCGGGATAGGATGTGTGTCCGGTTGGCGATAGGCTTGCCACCTATTACATTGTGTGACTTAGTATCTTCAGCTAGTCGTGGGTGCCCTGGTTGTGCTTCTGCCTGTCTCTTGGTGGAAAAGGGGGAAAAATACTTTTTAATATTAAATTAGTATAGGGTAGCCTGTAGACATGCACTTTTATCCTTACACCTTGGTCGCAGGGCAACGACGCACCTGCGACATCTATGGTGTCTACAGGCCAAGGTTGTTTCTTACTATCATGAGAGCCGTGTCTTTATGTGTTGTCTTATCACATTTATAACGAACGATATAATTAGTTTGGGCTATATCTAAGTACTTCTGCAATTTCCTAAGATTTAATAAACTTTTTTGTTCTTTGGTTTTTCCCTAAAACTACGTGATATGTTTAATTGCTTTGATCATAAAATTTTCAAGTTATCTCAATATATGGATAACAAAGAACATGTAATAATAAAATTCTCAATCCAATAGGAATTTCGCATAATAGATTCCCCATTAATTGCATAGTTCCAATCTTTCTATCTGAAGAGTAAAATCGATTCAGCACAACACTACTTTCATCCCGGCTCGGCCGCAAGTGCATTGAGTATCCCCCCTCCCCGCCACCCTCATGCCTTGCACTCCCACGAAGGCTTACCTGCGCGAGCGTCGATTCACGATATAGCCTCAAAAAACCGCTACTGTGCGACCATAGACTAAGGCTGGAGTAATATACCTACGAGATGCATTTCAAAATAAGCACTTTTACCTCTTAATTTCTCAACTCAAGAACGATATTTTTTGTAATACACAAAAGTTTAGAATTAATTTTGTTCTCACTTAATTTTTTTTTAATTTTGGGGCTTAACTTAAATAACACGTTATCAAAATTAGAAATAGTGGAGACATTTTGAAAATATAACAAAAAGAAAGGCTCGCTTTTAGTGAATCTACGAGCAATGAGGTGCCCGTGTGAATATTTTTACCATGTATATAATGTACAAATAACACTTATACTCTCTGCATAGACCTTTAGAGACTTGGGTTGAAGATATGTATGTATATACACATACTTTTCATTCTTTTTCTTTTATTTTATGTTTGATCCCACCGGTTTCATATTTAAATATCGCAATTATTACAACTACATAAACCCAAAATCACCCTTACGATGCTAAGCCTACAGTTTTAATCAGCCTAATGATGCTTAAATAACGGAATCGGTTGACTGAAAAAATATCAAAATGAATTGTGGAAAGTACAAGTGGAATTCCACCAAGCGTCGACGATAAGAAGTATAGAAGCTATTTGCCATGTCACATCTATTTTGTTATTCTTTGTTAAAACAAAGCGGTGCGTACGCGCCTCTGAGACAGCCATCGACGGTCGTCCCGCATACAAGTTGCGCTTGTGAGCGAAGCTGACGCGCTCTACGGTTCTACCGAACTCTTTCGCTCAAATGTTGTATTTTCAAAACTGTGACGTTTTTTAGCATGTTCCGTTGATGCGTGTTGTGACAAAATGATTAAAACGACTTTGTTGGTGATATTTGCGGCCACTGGCCTAAGTGCTGAACTTCAGGAGAGAGGTAAGCCTTAAAGTTTCTGGCGCCACGCTCTACCTATTCAAAAAATCTCATTTTACCTCAAATAAGACTCTTTTTCAAGTCATTAAGTGGACAACTAAGATTGCAGTGATATTTAATTGAATCAACTTGTTAATGAAAATAATGTTTACTTTAGATTTGTTTATACTTGCTCTACCATCATTTTATAATACGAAATCTGGTTTTTTATGTAAAACATTAACGGGTTTTCTAGATAAACTGTTAATTATGTTATTATAAAACAAGACAGGAAACATTTTGTATGCAAAGCGCTAGCATATCTATCTGTAAATGATGCTGCGTCAGATGATTAAAAGTTAATGAAATAGTTATTAAACCATCATATAACTTAGAGACTTGATTTCCAAATACAAGTGCTAATGTTTTATCGCTTTTGCGATTTCAACAAACTGTTTTTTGTATTTCTTAAGACGTAAAAAGTTTCATTAAATGTTTTTGCTTTGAATGTTATTAAATCTACAAAAAAAGAGTAGATTCAGTGTCTGTGTGTTGCTTCATGTTGAAGCAAAAGAACATAATCTTAAAATTCCCTTCATGTACCTTGTCCTTGTTTCTGTTTGCGATCTCGTCATATTGTGCCTTTACCTCTTATTATTTTATTTTGTAGATGTTTTAACTTTAAAATGATGTTTCCGAAATCCGAAGCTAGTTTTGATGTTGTTAAAGAGTTGATTCCTAATTGCTGTAAGCTGCATATGTTAGTTTGTATGTTTGTATGGTCCGTTACGTATCAGGATCTGCCTGCATCACTTACTCATTTTTGTCATATATTGTTCATATTACATTGACTCTGTCTTGGCCTTTATACCAGTCTTTTAACACAAAAAAATCTGATTTAGGTCTCCTAAGTCTGATTAGTTGAGTTGAATTAATTTTCTGTCTGTCTAGCAGTCTGTCTGTAATACAAAGTTTCTGTCTGTGATAATAATGTTAGCTATGTAATTATTAGGGCTCATACACTCAAACATAAACGTTGTTTACGTACACACATTCCTCCACATTCTACAAAAATTGAAATACAGTTTCACTTTTTACTTTACTAACCCATCTTTGTTTTTCACCTCTGTGGTCTCGTGGTACGGTGCTGGCATTGACTAGTTGAGGTGCCGGGTTTAACTTTCAGATCGGATAACTCAAAATGCTTTTAATTTAAAAAAAAAACAACCCGCGGTTAGATACGTGGGACTTAAAAGTACCTTATTGTGTGTGCCCTGATTTGTCCTCCGAGTACCTCTTCTGTGATACGAGCGTAAAGATACTAAGTTTTTAACACCATTTTGTTGGGAGAGGCCATTAATCTTTCCAAAAAATAACAAAGTGTAAATATGCATATTTACCAAAAAACTTGCAAACATTTGGTCACAGAATTCACACGCCTATTACTCGAGCAGTTATAAATATTTGTTATTAATAGTTACGATTAGTAGGTAGGTATGTGGTTTTTCTTGAAACTACTCGGTACTTGTGCTCTATGTATAAACTTCTTGTTTTCCTTATTATATTACTTATTCAAACATTACTATCTTTAATAATAAGTAATTAACAAATAACCGAATGCAACTACTTCAAATACGTTTCATCAGACACTTTTTTCTAAAGATAGCAAGTGATTCCGAAATGTTCCCAAATCAATTTTATCAATATCCTACTAGATATGTAGTATTTTTGAGTTGAATATCTGTTTTGTCAATTTTTCATCTGTAATTCTTTCTACATGACCGAACCAACAGCGCATGCCTATCTCATTTTAACACCAACATTTTCTTTCAATTCCACTGTTGTTTATCTTACTTGTACAAATGCAACCACTGCGATACACCATATTTTTGCCGTAGTGCTATCAATTTGATATCCTCTCCTCCGCCCCATACCTAACTCGTTTGCATACAACAACGTTGGTATAAGCAGAGAATTGCATGAAATGCAAAACTGTAATGGTCACGCACCCCGACTAAAAATCTCGCTTTGAAATAGCTTATGCACTATTCTCAGTGCTGATCCGAGCTCGTTTGCAGAATAGACTATCTTCATCCTACGAGGAGGTAGAGTTTCGCAGCAACACGCCCGGATTGATACCACCGCCGTGCCTATTCCTACCGCCATAACGTTATCGCTTGCCATTGACGTGTTCCAGTTCGGAAGGTAAGGTAGCCGGTAAAGTTACGTTTGCTCGAGGTCTAACATCTCGGCCTCAGGTTGGCAATGCACCATAACCACCTTAGGTGAAGTGAATTTCTTACCATCAGGAAATCCGTCTGCTTGTTTGCCTTCCAATGTCATAAAAAACACAACTTTTGTACATCTACGGTGTAACTTCCATCCCTGCTAAGAGCACTATCAAGATGATATGTACAATTTGATAAATAGGATTGTTTTCAGTTGTTAATATTATCCCATTTACGAGCGTCTATCATGACGAGGCACGGTTGGTTCCGATATGTAATTACGTTTTTTTTTAAAAACTTTATCTACGTTTTTGCTAAGTCATCATTTTTACAGCCTTTGCTTTTATTAATATTTGAACCAAACAACGCTGTCATGAAAAATGACAATACTTGCATGAGTTGGTATTGGCCCACTCATCAGAACATACATCTCTTTATTCCTTCCTTTTTCCTGTATATATCATCTGGATGCATCACATCGGCAAGAGGAAAATCTTTCCTGTATTGAAAGCTTTCGCGTTTTGTATCATGAGCACATGGCACTTACATAAATCTCTCTCTCTCTTTCCTCCTTCCTTTTTGGCGGCTCTGGAAGCCGCACAATCGAAGGCAAAAGACAACACCACTACTGACAATTGATTACAGTGAGTCTGATGATCTACCTTCCTTTATGCTTTTTTCGGAACTTTGTTTTCTTTGATGCTAAGATTCACTTCGAAAACCGTCTATAGTTTTTTAGCTAGAAGTAATAACGATTAATGTATTTAACTAGTATCGAAAACATACAACGGGTTTTGTAAAAAAATGTAGACAAAGATAATATTATTGTTTGACAGACTGTCGCATATATACAGTGTGTTTTATTCAAAACAAGATATTAACATTTATTATGGTCGAATTTCGACCAACGGGCGACCACTAGTAACTATTAATGTATTTAACTATTATCGAAAATATACAACGGGTTTTGTAAAAATTGTAGACAAAGACAATATTATTGTTTGACAGACTGTCGCATATGTACAGTGGTTTTTATTCAAAACAAGATATTAACATTTATTATGGTCGAATTTCGACCAACGGGCGAACACTAGTAACTATTAATGTATTTAACTATTATCGACAATATACTACGGGTTTTGTAAAAAATATAGACAAAGATAATATTATTGTTTGACAAACTGTCGCCTATATACAGTGTGTTTTATTCAATACAAGATATTAACATTTATTATGGTCGAATTTCGACCAACGGGCGACCACTAGTAACTATTAATGTATTTAATTATTATCGAAAATATACTACGGGTTTTGTAAAAAATATAGACAAAGATAATATTATTGTTTGACAGACTGACTCTATACAGGATATTTTATTCAAAATATTTTTTCAATCGATCTTTTGTAAGGTTGGTGAAAATTACAGTCAATTTCAATAAAATATATACAGATGAGTCTACTAGAGTTTAGTTTCTAAGATGTTTTTGTTGTCATCCATAAATAATTGTGGTTGCCTGGCAACTGATTTCTAATCCCTTTCTCTTATCTTCGACAGGTTTTGAAATAACTGTAAAACATTATGGATTAATTCAAAAACCGATAAATTACAAAATTATTCTTTCATGCTTGTAAAGGATACGTAAAATTGTCATTTAATAATTATGCGTGGAGAAAACTGGTTCTGTTGGTAGATAAATGTTAATAGGATGTGGCAATTCATCTCAAAGATGGTATGGAAACAGGCGATGGGATCCCACGTTATTATAAGCCTATAGTCCAGTCAATGACCAGTTTTTCTATTGAATTTGCCGAGCAGAAAGTATTTTTAGTAAAATTTTAATTTAGATTCTACTAAACCTCTAATTCAAACTTCCGGTTTTTAGTTCAAAAATAATATTACAAGCAATATTTAGTAAATATGTATTTGCAAATTTCTTATTAAAAAAACGTAGCCTGGAATTGGATATATGCCCGGTTGGCGATAGGCTTGCCACCTATCACATTGTGAGACTTAATGTCTTCGCCTAGTCGTAGGTGACTTGGTGCCTCCACCAACCTTTTCGGGGATACGGGCGTGAAGTTAATATTATAATATTATAATTTTAAGGCTTTAACAATTAATTTTAGTTATAATAAAATTGTAGAAGACAAAAAAGTTTGGGCCATTGAAAAGGGGAAGCAAAATACATTTTTAAAATTGATATCTCTCTGCCTGTGTCATGAGGGCAATACCGCCGAATCTACTATACCTATCGTAACATATTTTTAATGGTTAGTGCTTTATACTCTGGGGATGAGTATAGAACCATTTTTAACGTGCATACTAAAAGGGCTTTAGTGGGGTAGAAGTACAAATCACAATATAAATTTGACTATAATTCATTAAGTCGCAGTCAGATTTAATTATTTGATTTTGTCAACTGTAGTAAATGCTTCACAGATTGTCCAATGTCTTTTTCAAATGAGTCATTAAAAACTGCAGACATGTCAACACCCAAAAGTGACAAAACGACTTTGAATCCTGAAAGTAAAAAAGTATTCGAATGTATTTTGTACGAATGTACATATCTTAACGTCCCCTGCGAGGTAGGCAAAGGGTTTCAAGTGAACGAAGTACGCCAAGTCGCCTAACTATTTATACTAGTGGTCGCCCATTGGTCGAAATTTGACCATAATCAATTTCAATATCTTGTTATTAAGAACGCTATCTTCATTTCTCAAGACCAACTACTTCGTTTCCAAACTTTTTAGTGCGCCATCTGTAATCTTTTATCGTTATCATCATTATATTTGTTTGTGTGTGTCAAATGCATGGTAGTGTGGGTAATGATTTATTTATGGATTTAATGTACTTGATAAGCATTATTATTGAAAAATGTTAGCGTTCTGCACTTCTCCTGCACATAAACTATAAGTGTGCCAAATCTTATGCTCCTGCGTTTTCGTAAAAAGGGGTCCAAATTTTTGGCATTACGTATTATTATATAGATGAAGATATCTTCTAACAGATAAAGCAGAAACCGAAATGTGTAAAAATCCTAAAAGTATATACTGATATAATAGCGAGAAAATATCAAATTGAGACGAATATATTTATTGTTAAAATAAAGTAACTAAACATCAAACTAAATTGTTAGCAAGCCTTGTATGACTAAATAATAATTACATATGATAAAAATTTAAATACATCAAAATTCCGTTACAATTACTATTTAGACAGCTGTTTTAATATACTCGTATGTCCGTTATTTAGCCCATTTCAAAGAAGTGGTAATATTTATTTTTACTTGCTAAGCTAGTTTTGCTTTTGGTTAGAATGAAATAAAATATTGCTAATATTTTTCTTTTACGACTTTATATTTTATTGTTAGTGAAATAAAACCATGTGGTAGTATGAAAAGGATATTTTATTTTATACTACTACACAAACTCATTGTCCTTGAAGGCAATATAGCAATGGCGTATATAGTTTTTATAGAACTTTATAACTAAAATTATTGGATATACAAAATAAGGTATCTAAAACCTTATCCGAATCCGGCAAAAAAATTAATAGCCGCTTAATCAAATAAAAATACCTAATTAACAATAGCAGATTTTATCTTTGCTTCATTTTGTTAAACTCTTGACCACAGAAAAACATATTACTCTTAAGCGGAGTTTGTGGTTGAGTGTAAAAAATACCTCTGTGGCGCCATTTTGTGTAACGTAAAAATCATGATAATATTGTGTTTCTATAATAACAAACTTTAATGACCTCTTACAAGTTACAAGTAACTGGATTGCATTTTATAATTGGCTCAGCCATAGATTTAGGTTATAATATCCTAAATCTATGAGTTAAACTATCAAATCCTTACTAATATCATAAACACGAATATGTCTGTTAAGATTACACGATTAAACTGTTGGACCGAGTTTAATAAAGATATATATTTTAAACCTGAGTTTAAATATAGAATACTTTTTTAAATTAACAAATTAATTATTAATTGTTTAATAATCTAACAATATAAAGGTACAACTTTTTTATAATTTATTTCTCAACTTATTAAACCTTTAAATATTTTGAACACCTATATAGGAATAGATTTTCTTTTGTATTGACATGTTTTTGTGTCCAGTGTAAAGCAATAACTACGTGCCCTATTGGGCGTGGATTAGAAAATTCGTAACATAGGGGTATACGGAAACGGCCCTTCATTTTACTGTTAAAAACGTCAATCTTACTTGTAAACTGCTGCATCTGAGTTTTGGCGCCATCGAGAGAAAAGATGATCGAAGTTTTTTCATAATTATTGAATTTCGTGTTGATATTGAGTGAAATTAGTCAATTTTGGTGGCATTTTGTACAATTTTGTTCAGTGAAAGTGCACAAATGAAATAATCATTAAGAAATTAGCGTATCGTGTATTTCCTTGTTGCCGCCAAATCTCATTCATTACCTTGAGTAAACAAGCCACCGCTTTACCCAAGAGCCTGACATGGCTTCCTGACGACTTATGACGGCTGACTAATTAAAATTAATTGAATTGAAATTGATATAAAATTTGATGCAAATTTCTACTTGACTAATGGCTAAATACTAACGTGAAGGCCAAAACCTAAAGAAAGAAAGAAAAACTGCTGCATCTTAATGAATTTAATCGCAGAATCGTAATAGTTTTTTGTCTTTCTCAATATTCGGTGATGAATAAAGTGAACATGTCACGAAACATGAGATACAGAGTAGTTTGTAAATACAAACAAAGTGTTTGTTTACAATTTCGGTAGAAATTCCACATAAAATCCCATCCCCTGGTGGGACTCTGAGTGTATGGTTGCAGTTCGGCATCGCAAAGCAGCTGAAAACAAGTACTCTCAGAGTCTTAGCATGAAAAACTACATTGAATTTAAAAAGGTTTCTGCCTCATGTAAATGTCTTCTATCCGCTAAAATCTGCAGGTTTGCTTTGAGTATGTTTTTACTGTTAATACCTTTAAATAGTTGTCAGTTGTTACATTTGATACCATGTACATTTACAAACTGAAAGTCCCAGCCAGACTATTGAATTGAAATAATCATAAAATGTTACTGGTTATTTTGTTGGGACCTAGCTTAAGCAAAATATCATATGCCTTGTACATCTTATTTATTCGTGGACTACCTATCTAGAAACAATATTTTCTTTATCTAGAAACAATTTTGTGTACAAAGTATTTTTTAATGATATTGGAAGGCAAACAAGCAAAAGGACTTCCTGATGGTGAGAAATTCACCACCTAATCGGATGTCATGGTGTTAGTGACGGTAAACCAATGCTCGCCCTTTACGAGCTGCCTGGCACTGTAAGGCTGATAATAATCTATAAATTAATACGTGATGCCAAAATTTTGGATCCCTTTTTATGAAAAATGCGAGGACGCAGGAGCATAACATTTGGCACACTTAAAGTTTATGTGTAGGAAAAGTGCAGAACGCTAATATTTCTCAATAATAAAGCTTATAAAGTACATTAAATCAATAAATAAAACAATACCCATACTACCATTCATTTGATACACACAAACAAATATATTGATGATAACCATAAAAGATCACAGATAGCGCACTAACTATTCAGGAAACAAAGTAGTTAGTCTTCAGAAATGAAGATGGCTGGATGATGGATGGATGGTTCTTATCAACAATATATTAAAATTTATTATGGTCGACTTTCGACCAATGGGCGGTCACTAGTAATCTTTATTGTCTCAGAACTTTTTCAGTACATTAGATTATTAGATAGTATATTCTGCAATGGAGCCCGGACCAACACGAGGTAAAAGAAATATCCGTAGAGTATTCCTTATCAATGAGTTTGTAGCCTTCTCTATAATGTTTACAATAAATAAATATAACTTGACAAGTTACACAAATTGAATCTAATCCCTAAGTAAGCTAATTATATGCTTGTGTTATGGGTGTCAGTCAACGATACTATCATAGAAATACTTAAATAGATACCAGAATAAATTTAATAAACACCCATACCCGGAAATGCAGACATCCAAATGTCGGGAATCGAACCCG
>NJDC01001621.1:13636-61049 GCA_002245475.1 Calephelis virginiensis
GTCAACGATACAAACACATAGAAATACTTGAATAGATACCAGAATAAATTTAATAAACACCCAGACCCGGAAATGCAGATCCAAATGTCCGGAATCGAACCGGAGCCTCGCGGTTGATCGGCGTAGTTAGGTGTGTACGCTAGCCACTCGACCAACGAGGCGGTCATATTAATATTAACAATGCCGCCATATTAATAAACTTAGCCTTGAATACGTCAAAACTTAAGCCGACTTAGATAGTAGAATTTCGCAGCGACTCGCCCGAATTGGTACCACTGCCTTATCTATTCCTGCCGCCACAACGTCAGCACTTGCCGCTGACGTGTTCCGGTTCGGAAGATAAAGTAGCCGGTACATTTACTTTTGCTCGAGGCTGGTCTCAGGTTGGCAACGCACCATTACCACCTGTGGTGTCTCTAGCCGGCGTGAATAAATCCGTCTGCTTGTTTGCCTTTCAATATCATAAAAAACACTACAAACTTAATTGTACCTTAACACAAAGTATAATGTTAAGTTAAACCTTGGAGTAATTTAGTCACGGTTAAAGTTAAATGCATCGGTTGGTATTTCTACTAAATAAAAAATACATCTATTGTTTAGGTAAAGGTAGGCAGAGGCACAACCAGGCACCCACGACTAGCCGAAGACACTAAGTCCCACAATGTGATAGGTGGCAAAGCCTATCGCCAACCAGGCAAATATCTAATCGCGAGTAACGGATTTTTTTTATTGGAAAATTGGAAAAACCCAATTTTCTTTTTGTTGTCCGACCCGGGATTCGAAACCAGGACCTCAGGCAGTTAAGTCCAACAACTGAACCGCTATACCACAGAGGTGTATATTCCAACTTAATAAAAAAGACATCTATTATTTATAATCCGATCAATATTGTTTATTAAAAATCATTAAGAATTTCCTTCCTTTATTATGTTCCGCTCATTAAACGGCAGCGTCAGATGGCTTTCTATGAAGACCAGTTTAACTTCTGTACCCTCGATCTCAAAGTAGGCTTTAAAACAAGAAATAACGGAAGCTTAAACTTAATGACGAATATCCTGTAATCATATCCTGTCCTACGTAACAAAGTTGGCAAGAAGTTTTTGGGTTTCCTTAATTAGGTTCGATACATACAGTTATTAGTTTGGTAAATGCAAATCGTTTTTCTATGTGAGCATATAACACTCCTATAGGCGTCACCTGGCGTCACCGATCAACAACGGTTCGTCTTCTATTCCCCACTAAGTATTAATTTGTGTAAAACACATAAATATCTAAAAATAAATATAAATGTAATAATATTTATATGTTTGGGTCTGGATGCTTACATTTATGCCAGTATTTTTTATTTCTATGTATCAGTATCGTTGACTAATACCCATAGGCTATGTATATGCTTACGTTGTTACATGATTTTGTGTTATTTATCCGGATGAAAACAATTACTTTCAGGACTGCTTTGTGAGTTTGATACATCCCTATATAGTTGTACTAGCGGCCCGGTACGTACTTCGCTACGTACTTATATGAATGACACAACACAACAAATCAATAAAAGGAAAAAACAACTGACAAAAAATTCAATACATAGAAATAGGAATTTAGAGGTCAATGTTTCAATATGACAGCACAATCCCCACCTGAAAAAAGTTTCAATTTGACGTAAAATACCCATCAACAAAATGATCCGCCTTTTATTGAATTTATTTGTCATAAAAAATGTGATAAATGAAGAATCTCTTGAGCGATTTTGTGTTAACTTCTGATAAACTATCTACTAAATAGTCCAAACAAAGCCTTATTATTTGGTTTGGATAGGTGAGTAAAACTATATAATATTATTTTGTAACTAAGCGCAGTACAATTATAGTCCCAAGCAAATTTTATTAACATCTTATTACTAGTGTTTAAACTATTCTACTAATATTATAAAAGTTTGTGAGTATGTATGTATGGATGCTTATTACTTTTTCACGCTCGCATGGCTGAACGGATTTGTCTAAAATTTAGACCACATATAGATTGTGACCTGGATTAACATATAGGTTACTTTTAATCCCGATAGCACAACAAGTTCTTGTGAAAATGCGGGCGAAGCTGCAGGCAACATCTAGTATTTAATAATGATGTCAACATAAGTGAAAAATCTATGCAACATTCAGTAAGTATAATACAAAGACTAATAGTCGGATTATGACAAAATGGACAAAGGACCACATCGGAATCATTACCTATTTTTCTAAAAAAGAATCATCAAATCGGTTGGCTATTTGCCCCGTAATCGCGTAAGAAACATACAAAAAACCATGCAGTCGGTTAAATAGTTAAACTAAAAAATATACCTATATTATGACTTTTCCTAAAGATTGCAAGTTCTTTTATTTTAGATAAATTAACAGCTAATACTAAAATAGCATAAATTTGCAATGTTTTTGCTGTAGATTTGTTTTAAGTTTACTTTAGTTTTTTTGTTACGAACAACTTGACAGTTTTTAATGAATTCTTATGTATGTTTAGTAGCTATAAGAAAAAGTCATAAAACATATTTCAAACATGAAACACTAGACATCAGTCAGTCTAAGGTTAATAAGTAGTTTTGAGATATAAGTATTCAGAACCAAAAATAAAACGTATTATCAATCTTTACACTTAAACATTACTTATTGTGCTCATAGCTTCATAAATCGACCAACCTATGTGACTGCTGTATTTATCTTTTACTTATTGCTTTGGTACTTTTAAAATCCTAACATAGACTTGTCCTCTTTAATTGATAGTTGAGCAGAAAAGAAAACAAGTAAGAAATGATGTGCATATAAGTATAGAGCAGCTTTCATTTAAAGGCGGTGTGGTACGAGGTTTTCCCTTTAAAGAAATTATAGTATAACCAGAATATAAATTTTAAAATGTAGATGTAGGTAACAACTCTGTATCTATTCAACTTGATATTGACTGAATTTATTGATTTTTTTATTGAAGTGAAACTCAGATCTATTTTTAACTTGCGACCCGCCCCGGTTTCGCTTAGTTATAAAATATACATTACCTTCCTTTTCAACATTTTAGTCTATTGAAAAACTGCATCAAAATTCGTTGCGTAGTTTTAAAGATTTAAGCATACAAAGGGACGTAGGGACAGAGGAAGCGACTTTATTTTATACTATGTAATAATTATGAAAAAAAGTCATAGAATAAAAGATCGATCTAAGAATACTTGTCAACAAATCGGATTTTTATGACAGATTTTTCTACTAACATTATAAATGCAAATTTATGTTTTTACACTGCCACGTGAAAACTACTTAGCAAATTGTCATGAAACTTTAGACACACAGTTTTGGAGGTATTGTAAGTAACATAGGATACTTTTAATTACTTAAATGCATGAGTAAAACTGGTAGCTAGTAACAGTCGCGTTGAATCAATCTCTTCCTACTCCTACATACTGACTGCCTACTTCTTTGGGGATAAGGGCGTGAAGATACTTTACTTTTAAGTATTAATATACTTATTATCTTTGACTAATCCCTACAAGCAACATATTATTACTTTGTTGTTAAATTAGTCGGTTATATTTATTTAACCGCCTCAATAGCTCAGGGGTTAGCGTATACGTACTTCTAACGCCACTCGGGGCTCGTTTTGAATTCCTGAGAAGAGCACGCATTTGTATTAAGTATGTAGTTGTTTAAAGTTTTGGGTCTGGGGGCTTGATAAATTTGTAATATCTTTTTACTGAAACTTTACATTGAAAGCATATAATTTGCTTATTTGAACAAATTAAATTGATCTAAATCAATTTGAATATTATATGCAGGGATATTTATTTGTTATTTGTAATATTTCAGAGTAAATTATTATGCCTGTATTTTATGGATAAACAATTTAGTTCAATCATTTCCTAGTTTATTAAAAACAAGAGTTTAATATGAAACGTGTGTCATTGTCAAATTTATAAAAGTAGTACTTAGCTCGCTTCCGGTATTTCAATAAAACGGAAGTGTATACGAGCGTACTGCCTAGAGAAAAAAGGGCTAAAGACACCCCGATGCACATCCCGGGGTTGTGCACAAGTGTTCCAAGTTTTTGTGTGAACTTTGATTCCCGACTAACGAAGGGCGGATATGTTGCTATTACTAACTCCAAGCCCATACTAGTTTTTAATTGTCTATATTTTTCATACATCCTGTCAGACACGTTTTTTAATCTTTAAAACTTTTTTATTGTGACCAAAGAATTGGTAGTTTATGCTATTTTCATTCAGTTTTATGGTAATCAATTAGAATTATAAAAAAGTGGCTAGTGCTTAGCCTGCGGCTGATAGTTTGGGACTTTTTTGTCACTTGAGAAACAGGTTTTCCAAGGCCCTCTGGTGGTCATAGCCCAAAATATATAAGTTTTAGTCTAAAACTGAAATTTTTCAACTACCAGTTGGTTTGATATCACCTTATACTCGTATATTTTGGATATAACGCCAGTGCTAACCACTGTCGCGTTTTGGTTTGAAAGTCGATTAACCGATAAATTTAGTTACTTAAGAGATGACGAATAATAACAACTAGCTATGGGAAATGTATATATCCTATTTGAAAATATGAAAACCAATTCACGATTAACAAATTAGACTTCCAAATCTCGCCTTTTAGGAGCTGCCTGGCAGGAAGTCAGATAGTGTGTTTTGCAAAGGAGCCCGGACCAACACGGAGCAAAACGGGTAGTCGTGCCTTTTAAATGAAATGTACATGGACCTGTCACAAAAATAGACGTGTACCTTTTAGATAAAAATACATTTGTACCTTTCAAATAAAAAAAAAATGTATTTTTCGAATACAAATATGCATGTATCCTTTAAGCAAACAAAAAGCTGGTTTATTACCTTTTATGTCGAGCAAGAACAAGTGTCACTATAATTTACGCAATTATATTTTTCTGGAATATCTTCAGTTTTTAATAGAACCTCTCTCAAGAAACGTAACCATGACAGTGCAGTAATGAAGTAACTTGTAGTTCTCTTACTAGTTTTTGTTAAGTCCTTCAAAACGTGTAATACGAGTTCTGCATAATAAAGTGTTAACGTCCTTATAAAAAAAAAACAAAAAAAATTAATGTCACTGTCGTAACTAATTCCAAAGTTCATCCAACGGTGAATAAAATTTGACTGCTATTAGATAAAGGGTTTTGAAATAAGCCTTAGAAATATAACATCTATTATTAGTTAAAGGAAATAGTTAATGAAATAATCTGAAGTATAAATATTCTGCTTTTTGCCTACAAAGGTATATGTATACCTTTATATATTTAGAATAAACACTAAACTTGTAAATATGGGTATAAATGTTAAATAACGGTGTGGAAGTGTAGTTTCCAATTTTTTTAACAGAATAACAAAATTTCACATCGACGTACAAGCACGTTCGATATCAGAGACTCTTGCAAAGAGTATATAAATACTACGTAATAAGAGGCGGGACTTCCATAGATACAGAGCAAACCCGAATTTGGATAAAGTTTACTTGAAAAAGTATAACCAGTACAATTTGAAAGTAAGTCTAAAGGCATTCAGATATAAGGTAACTAGTGTCATATGATTTGGGTGAATAAAAAACAAAGCAAAGTTATTTTTTTGATTTTTTGATATGAAAGTTGCGCCAAACTGGACTCTTGTATTGTGTCTATGGAAATGTCTGTGATTTTGTCTATGGAAATGTCTGCGATTTTGTCTATGGAAATGTCTGTGATTTTGTCTATGGCATGTCATCCTAGGTCGTACAATATTCGCATTGTTTATCATCTGTTTTGTCAATTTCATCGTCACTACAACGTTTCTTGAGAGACGGATACACGATTGCGTAGTAAATGTCGAATCGATAATGTCAAGTTGCAAAATTTGACATAATTATTTAATATTAAAATTAACGTTACCAGTGAATAAAGGAAGTAAAAACACTTATCCTGTGTTATCACTATTTGTTAGCAAAGTGTTAATTGTAACAGGAAGCTGACTCTCTCTTTTTACGTAACTTCCATCTAAAAAGACAAATCGTGAATAAAACCGCTAAACTTTGTATGATCAGATAGTAATTTATTTGACACGTTCTTATATTAACACAATTTTGCGCACACTTTCTTTTTTACTACCGTTACGTAAATAATTTTCCGTTAAATTTAAGATTAAATAAATAATAAATAAATATCTCTATACAAATTTCACAAATTGCATCTAACCCCAAAGTAAGCAAATTATATGCTTGTGTTATGGGTGTTAGTTAACGATACTAATACATATAAATGCTTAAATAGATACCAGAATATACATAATAAACACCCATACCCTGTAATGCAGACATCTGAATGTTTATCACACAAATGCCGACCCGCTTTAGGAATCGAACGAAGGCCTCGTGGTAGAAGTTGAACTGTAGCGTTAGGCGCCTACGCTAGCCGTTCGACCAACAAGGCGGTCAATTAAAAGATTGACTATTTTATACGCAGTAAAACTGATAGAAAGTATGAAGTATGAAGGTAAGTACAAAAAAAATATGATTAATCTATACCGAATGCAAAAGTCTGCCTGTCATACTATTTTAAACCAAATCTACGGTTGAAAATAGTAAAGGTCAGTCAGTCAGCAAAATAGAAAAAAAAACACAAATACATCTCTTGCGCATGTCTCAGGCAACGCATTTTTCAGTAACGCTTCTATATTTGTCTATAGGCATCGCATGTATCTTTCAGCATAAAATCAGTTATAGTCAATAGTCAGTAAAGTAGAAAAAAAAAACAAATACTTCCCTTGCGCAAGTCTCAGACAACGCGCTATTTAGCAAAGATTCTATATGTGTCTATAGGCGTCGCATGTATCATTCAGCAAAAAATCAGTTATAGTCAATAGTCAGTAAAGTAGAAAAAAACACAAACACTTCCCCTGTGAAAATCTCAAGCAACGCGTTATTTAGTAAAGCTTCTATATGTGTCTATAGGCGTTGCATTTATCTTTCAGCAAAAAATCAGTCATAAGTCATTTTCAGTAAAGAAGAGAAAAACACAAATACTTCCTTTGCGCAAGTCTCAAGCAACGCGTTATTTATTAAAGCTTATATATGTGTCTATAGGCGTCGTATTTATCCTTTCGCAACAGTTTAATTCAATCATTATAATTTTGAACTTACTGTCGAAAACCTTTGTTTTTAACACCGATGCTAACGTTAGCGAGTTAACTGTTCAAACTAAATAAAAACTTCGGAGAATAGTACACATCATACATACTAATTTAAATCAAAATATGTGACTTTTATCAAGACTAACGGATCAGCTGGTTACACGTGTTTTGACGGAACATAGTACCGTACAGTAGACTCTAAAACCATGGCGCTATGTCCAGCAATTTAATCTATACAAATAGATAAAAGTGGAATGTCTGTTTGTAATATATAACCGCTTCTTACTACGTGTCTATTTATGCGAGTGGTCACCTGTTGGTCGAAATTCGACCTTAACAAATTTTAATACCTTGTTGATAAGAACGCCATCTTCATATCTCAAGACCAACTACTTTGTTTCCAAACTTTTTAGTGCGCGATCTGTGATCTTTTATCGTTGTGATCAATATATTTGTGTGTGTGTTTAATGTACTTTATAGGCATTCTTATTGAAAAATATTAGCGTTCTGCACTTCTCCTACACATAAACTGCAAGTGTGCCCAATTTTATGCTCCTGCGTCTGCGCAATTTTCGTAAAAATGTGTCCAAAGTTTTGGCGTCACGTATTAATATATAGATACGGTACATATACCAAAATAATCTATCTGTATATCTATACAAATAAAATCGGAATGTCTGTCATATCAAAGACTTTTTACTATATGCATATGAATGTATATACGATACATATTCAAAATAGAAAAGTTACAATTTTTATCTCTCGGTCTGTCTGTTGCCATATTTTTAATACAGACATACCAAAATCAATAGTAAAGATAAATTCATGTTATAGTTAAGAGCACAATGTAACTAAGACGATAATAGCAAGTAAAACTTTGAAGTATATTAATCTGAGTATATTAATAAGACGGTAACTGTATTTTACGTAAACATAGACTAATGTAGTTCACGGTTTAAGTTGAAGTTATATTCTGTATTACAGTCTTCTCCCCGTGTTGGTCAAGGCTCTTTTGCAGAATAGACCATCTGACTTCCTTGCCAGGCAGCTCTTAAAATTCGAGCATAGGCTTACCATCACTAACAACGTGACATCTGACTAGGTGTTAGAGTTTCGCAGCGACTCGCCCGGACTGGTATCACCGCCTTACCTATTTCTGCCGCCATAACGTCATGACGTGTTCCGATTTGGAGGGTAAGGTAGCCGGTAAACTTAATTTTGCTCCAGGCCTAACACCTAGAACTTAGGTTGGCAACGCATAATTACCACCTTTGGTGTCTTTCGGCAATGTGAAATTCTTACAATCAGGAAATCCGTCTGCTGGTTTGCCTTCCCATAATATAAAAAAAGTGCAATAAAGACTACAATCTCAAGTAAACTTTTAAGTATTTTAGGTTTTTTTATATTTAAAAGAAGAAGGTGCATGGGGTAGAACACACCAAAATTTTTTTCTTAAATTTTGAAACTATTTTTTTACAATATGGCATTTAAAAAACACAAACGACACTAAATATTCTACATTCTACCATAATATCTCATTTTTATAATTGTTTATTATAATTTATGAATCATAATTACATAATATATAGTTTGTTTTTTATAATAATTTATTTTTTAAAAATAAATAAAATTGTCAAAAAAGTATGCAATCAGCTAGTATTTATATATATAACGTTTAGTGCAACCTTTGAGGTAGATAATTATCTTTGTCAATATCAGTGCTTATCAAACTTGATAAAACCCTTCCTTAGGAAAACTTGCCAGAAAATATATTTTCTTTAGTCATCATCTATACATAATCTTTTGAACGGAATATACATTTTTTTCAAACGCCAAAAGATTTGGGAAAGTCGTATTGTAGATATTATGTATGTGTCTGTACGTGCAAGGCTTTTGGCCAGAGATAGCACCACTACGTAGTATAAAACAAATTCGCTTCCTCTGATGCTTAAATCTTTAAAACTACGCAGCTGTTATGCGATTACTTGGCCAATAGCAAAAACGGTTTCGATGATTTTTTCTAAAAATTTAGGCCATGACTTCGAGGTGGGCCCTCTTATATCCGCCTAGTGGTTTTTGAGTTATGTTTATGAATACATACATTTTTTTCTAACTTGACGATATCATTATTAAGAAAATGTGTACATTATAATATTATAAAACAAAGTCGCTTCTCTAACCCTTTGTATGCTTAAATCTTTAAAACTACGCAACGTATTTTGATGCGCTTTTTTTTCAACAGAGGAAGGTTTATATATACGAGTATATTTTATAACCGTGCGAAGCCAGGGCGCGGCGGGCCGCTATTAGATACTCGTACATAAAGCAATAAACAAAGTCTGCTTTGGACAGCAATAATAATTCCTTTACCACATGACTCAATCTAATATAGGTTTGACACGTCATTGTAATATGAGTTTCAAGTAGTTCTGTTCAGTCAGCATTTAAATATCTTAAGTATAATTATCAATAACGACGAATCAGATTTTATTATAGTCTAAGATCCGAACCTAAGTAGACCTGCACCGAGCTGATTGTAATGTATGTATGTATGGATGTAACATATTTTATAATACATTTTGTATATCAGAAAATATGTTAAAAAGGATTGCCAAAAAACCCAGAACAGAATGTTTTTTTTAATTTCAAAAAAGATTTTTCATGAAATGTTACGATATAAAGATAATAAGAAAATTTTATCCTGACCTTAAGTATAAGTGGTACTAGTATATAATGTGCAAAGTTAGGTTCCCTGTTATTTTCTGAAATTTCTAGGCATAAACAGGTATGTCGATATCAGTTGCAACTATTTTCTAGATTGGATAATAGAAAAGAATAACATAACATGGGTTCTTTTATAGCGAACAGGGTTGTCAGCAAAAAAAAATTGAAAAATTAAAATTTGGCATTTTAAATAATAATTTAAAACTTTCTGCCCAAGATATTTTTAGGCAACGCATTTTTATTTTAATATGATTTGTAACATACTAAATTTGTTATAAAATGTTTTTTATGCTAATGTAGTAAGTAAATTATGGTCGATATTGGTTCGGATCTTCTACTATTAGGTTCTTGTTTTGATTAGCTTAGAAGATGTGCTGATTCGTCATCATAGTAATTTTTGTTCTTTTAATTGAATATGTTATCAATCGACTGTACTTTTTTTTCTTATGTTTATTATGCGATTACTTGGCCAATAGCAAAAATAGTTTCGATGATTTTTTTTAAAAAGTTAGGTTCGAGGTGTGCCATGTTATATCAAGGTCCGCCTAGTAGTTTTTGAGTTATAAAATACATACATTTTTGTCTAACTTGACGATATCATTATTAAGAAAATGTGTACATTATCACTACATATTATAAAACAAAGTCGCTTCCTTTGTCCCTATGTCCCTTTGTATGCTTAAATCTTTAAAACTACGCAACGGATCTTAGTGCGGGTTTTTTTTTACATAGATAAAGTGATTGAAGAGGAAGATTTATATGTGTTATACAATAACTCACAACTACTAGTAGGATGTTGATAAATTTTATGTGACATCATATTATAGAAATCGTTGGCTGTAATTCGAATATAAAAAAAAGGTATCAAAAAGTTTTTGTAGTTGTGCTACACATTAATTATTAGAATACCATTGGCAAAATGAAAAATCTCGACCTTAAAATGGTGCCTATAATAATTAACTATTCTATTAAGATTAACGATTGAGAGGTAGGCAGAGGCTCCACCACCCACGACTAGCCGAAGAAATAAAGTTCCATAATGTGATAGCTGGCAACCCTATCGCAAATCTGGCACATACCCAATCCCGAGCATCGTTTTTTTATTGGAAAATTTGAAAAAAAAAAACAAATTTTCTTTTTGTTGCCCAACCCGGGAATCGAACCCGGGACCTCATGCAGTCAAGTCCAACAACTGGACCGCTAGACGACAGAGATCTCTACCACCCTCTACTGTTATTCATAGTAATGCCTCTACTGGATGCTGATAAGAATTTGACATACTTTTTCCATTTATGTGACTTAAAACTATGGTTACTTAAAATCCTTTTCATTATTTATTTATTTATTTATTTATTTACGATACTGGAAGGCAAACAAGCAGACGGATTTTCTGATGGTAAGAAATTCACATCGCCTAGAGACACCAAAGGTGGTGGTAAAGACGAATCTGAGGCTGGGATTTTAGGCCTCGAGCAAAAATAAGTTTACCGGCTATCTTACCCTCCGAACAGAAACACGTCAAAGGCAAGCATTGGACGTTATGGTGGCAGGAATAGATAAGGCGGTCGTACCAATCCGGGCGCGTCGCTGCCAAACTCTACCACCTAGTAGGATATCACGGTGTTAGTGACGGTAAGCCTATGCTCGCCTTTAACGAGCTGCCTGGCAGGAAGGCAGGTGGTCTATTCTGCAAAGGAACTTCGGCTAGTCGTGCGTGCTCTGGTTGTGTCTCTGCCTACCTCATAATAGTAATTTATGAGTCTTGGTATCTGATAGGACTAATGTTATTTTTATTAAAGACTAGCGTCCCGCCCTGGCTTTGCACGGGTATTATATATACGTTTAATAATTTTGTTTGATGTTTAATACATTTTACATGTGTATATAGTTTTTTTTTTATTTTATTTAATTAGTCGTTTTTGTGGGTTGACACACTATTGCTTAGCAGCATCCATTACTAGTAATTGGAACACTCTTACCACAGCACTGTTGACAAAACAAATAAACCCGTTCATTGTTCGCACTCTATATCATCCTAGTACGATTTTAGAAACAATGAAATCTAAACAATGAACAAATATCCTAAAACATTCTAGACAGTTACCTAAAATTTGAAGCAAAGAATATTTCGTACTTATACTATCCAAAACTTATCTTACTACTAGTTGTTCAAGTTATTTTAAAACTTAAAAAAGCGGACAGACGTCTGGTCGTAACTATGAACATTTAATTCTTAATTTTTTTAACGTTTCGTTAAACTTTTTTTTTTCTTTCATAAGAACCCTCTCCTGACCATAACACAACAATTATTTAGAGTAAAACTGCAAAAAATAAGTCAGATAGGTACAAAAAAATAAAAATTTTCCTCAATTCCCCCGGGGGTTCCATTTTCAGATTCAGATTCGTTAGCATTTGAGAAGTTACGCTCCTTCAAATTTAAAAAAAATAAAACGGTTCCCAAATGACGCAGAAATCGATTAACACAAATAAAAAAACCTAAGAGTCGAACACATAATCTCCTTTTTTTTAAAAAAAATCGAAATTGTAGAAGAAATATTCGTGTTTTGTCGTAATTGTTGAATTTCGTGTATATATTGAGTGAAGTTATACAGAGCTACCAGCATTTTTTACAATTTTTTCAGTGAAAGTGGATAAATGAAATAGTCATGAAATAATTAGTGTTTCGTATATTTTCTCGTTCTCACCAAACTTCAATAAATAAGCCGGAGTAAGGAGGTCACCGCTTTACTTAAGACCCTGAAATGACTTTCTTTGACGACTAATGACTTATTTTGAATATTTTAATCCAGATTTTATTAAATCGGGTAACTTGATTCCAATTTTATTTTGAGTAATAATAATGGCAAATGCTAATACCATTTCCAAAAAGTGATAATCGGTATCTTAGTATCTGATAGAACACATTTTATTTTTATTAAAGACTAGCGTCCTGCCCCGGCTTTGCACGGGTATTAAATATACGTGTAAAACTTCCTCTTCAATCACATTATCTATTAAAAAAAACGCGTCAAAATTCGATTTCTGGTTTTAAAGATTTAAGCATACAAAGGGACATAGGGACAGAGAAAGCGACTTTGTTTTATACTACGCAGTGAAGCCTACACTTTCGGTATTGCCCGCGTTTTAATAAGCGTCTGTAATTTTACTTTGGTCTGTAATATATTATCTGTTATTTGATCCATTTGCACGAAACATTGCTAAAATCTTTTACAGGCTTTCATTATTGGAATTTTAATTATGGTATGTATGTGAGCAAGATTACTTATTACTTGATATCTTGAAATCCATTTGACAGATCGAGTTGGATTTGATAAGTCCAAGTGTTTTTAGGAAACGTGCACAACTGTTTTATGATATCGTTGTTTGGAATCCTTTTTATCATTAAAAAAACTATAAAATTAAGGTCTCAGAATTATGCTGTGATTAAGGGCTATGCTGCAACTTGCCTCAGTAGGATTTTTTCTGTTGTTTTACCTATTTATGCCACCATAATTTCATTTTCATGTTCTTGGTTGGAAGCAGGTTAGATGTTAAACTTGAACAATATCCATCTTACTACAAAAAAAATTAAACATTCGATGAACATATGTTTTACTAAACACTGTCTAAAATTAGATTCTTAACTAATGACATGCTGTCATGTAATCTCTCTGAAGAACAATATTGGTTAGATGTCAATGTGGACAGTGTTTAGTTAAACATTTTTTTTATGGTAAGGCGTTATGCCTTTTAATTGGCTACAGGACAGCGATGCATCTATAACATCTGTGGTCTCTATAGGTAATGTTTGTTACCATCACTAGGGCCATGTGCTTTACTGTTTTTATCACATAAAAAGTTTACTATATGACTATTATTTTACGATACTATGATAAGATTGATAGTAATGTTTTCTTGTAGTTTTTATTTTACCGTACGTGGGATCGTCGGCCTTGTGCTGATGTAGATAAAAAAATAAAGGACGGTTCAACTAATCCTATTGTAACACATAATTTTAAATATATGGTAACCAGATGCGTCTTTGTTATCATTCGGAGTACAGGTTGCTATGATGTTATCTTCAAATTTCGGGAATTCCGAATAAATGTTGCGGGTTCATATTATAAGAAAGTGCACAAGCCGTACTAAAGATCGTAAAAGACAGCGTCCTAGACATACCATGGATGCTACTGGTGCATCCCTTTCTTACGATTGAGTTCTTAGCCACATGTGTAAGTGTCCCGGCTACCCAACCCAATTCAGGCAAAAATGGGTAAGACGGTTATTTCAAACTGAGCTTGCTTCCACAGCTCTACCTAGAGTACCTAGTGGTACTATGGTAGTCAGGTATATTCAGAATTTATACAGGGTGACAATTAAAGTAGCAGCCAAATTTTGACAAACGATTCGGAATCGATATCACTTTCGATCTATGAAGTAACTAAAAATAAAAAAAAAAACAACAATTTCATCCAACGCAAAATACGAGATGCGTGGTTATAACGTCAACAAAGCATAAAACTGGTTCCCATCGACCGCAGTCGCATTCGCAGGCTAGGGACGACACGAATCGTACTAGTAACGATATAGCGTGACAACAAGTGACGCATTTATACGGACTGTTGTAAATTAATGTTTATATTAAAAGATATTAAAATTTAGCAATAATGTTTAAAATGCCTTAAATGGTAATTTAAATACCCATATAAGCCTTTATCCCTTATATTAAATTTTGGCTGGTCCTTTCAAAGTAACCCTGTATAATATATAAGGGTTTATAAAATATAATTATAATATTACATTACATAACGTATAGAGGACTTAAGACCATTACACCTTGTGTACGGCTACAACCTTTAGGCCGACGTCGAGTGTAGCATTATAGGTAAGCAGATTGGGACGAGATGCGATCTATTTCTGCATCTTACCCATGGAGGCAGATTTGCTTCTTGCAGGTTCATCCAGACATCGTTGCTGATGCTGTCACTGATGTGTATATTAGTCGATTTGTTCGACATTATTAACCGATTTTAAAATTATTTTTATGGATGCAATGGTGGTCCCACTCACACAAGTCTAGGTGTAATGATAATATCAATTTTGGTCCAAGTACTTATATAAAAATATTGAAATTAAAGTCGATTTTTCATAATGTTGTTTCATTGTGTTCTTTTCCCCGTGTTGTTCCGGGCTCCTTTGCAGAACAGACCATCTGCCTTCCTGCCAGGCAGCTCGTAAAAGGCGAGCACAGGCTTACCGTCACTAATAACGTGACATCTGACTAGGTGGTAGAGTTCCGCAGCGACTCACCCGGATTGATACCACCGCCTTACCTATTCCTGCCGCCATAACGTCATGACGTGTTCCGGTTTGGAGGGTAAGGTAGCCGGTAAACTTACTTTTGCTCGAGGCCTAACATCCCGGCCTCAGGTTGGCAACGCATCATTACCAACTTTGGTGTCTAGGCGGCGTGAATTTCTTTCCATCAGGAAATCCGTCTGCTTGTTTGCCTTCCAATATCGTAAAAAAGAAAATACTATATAATTATACTGCGCTTAAATTGTTTATAATAGTTGAAGTTTAATAAGGAGATGGATGTCTAAGAATTAATGTTGGGCAGCTTATTTAGTCATTTAAAATTATAAACAAGCGATGGGGTCCTTACATCCTTACAAATTGTACTCCTTTTTTGCACTTGTTATGTGATTTATGAATTAATTGTTTAGATAAGAAATGTGAAATAAGCTGATGTAAATTATTTATATTAAGCAATTACGTAGCTTTTTAATACCAACTGATTATGATACATAAACATATTCTTTTCGTAATCATTAATAGATTTAAAATTTGCAGTAACCTCCACGAAAGTCAGTGACCTATGAACATTTTGCATTAAAATACAAATGTTTTCATCCTGAATCACAACTTTTCGCACGATACTGCTAAATTATTCTACAATTTTTGGTGGAATACAACTTTTAAATTAGTTTTCAAAACTCGATTCTAATTCTGACATGTGAAAACGCGTTATAGACATCATAGATTTTAAAGATGCGTCGTTTTCCTGAGGCCTATTGTACAAGTAAAGTCAACAATGGTGGCAGGGCTATACTATTGAGCCCTTATCACAAGTTTACGGCTTGTCAAGTTTACTATACTCTCTACCGTCTCTGTAAATTATTGATATGAAAACTTTTAGCAGCGCTTCTATTAGTAACTAAGAGAAACACATTTTTAGACCATACGTGCCATAGATTTCGACAAGTAACTTACCAAACCTAATCTACTCTAACTAAGAGTAAAGACTCTGTAATATTTATATACTGTACAATATATTAAAGGAAAGCAGGAGATAGAGTAGGATTAGTGGAGACCTACAACCTGGCTTGGGACCGATTGCTCTCGAGGACAGATATTTGTATTTTTTTTTATGATATTGCAAGGCAAATAAGTAAACGGATTTTCTGATGGTAAGAAATTTACGCCGCCGCCACCAAAGGTGGTAATGGTGCGTTGCCAGCCTCAGGCCGGGTTGGTAGGCCTCGAAGTAAGTTTACCGGCTGCCTTATCCTCCGAACCGGAACACATCAACGGCTAGCACTGACGTGAAGGCGGCAGGAATAGGTAAGGCACGTCGCTACGAAATTTTACCACTTACTCTGATGTCACAGTCTTAGTGACGGTAAGAATACGCTCGCCTTTGTGTCTGTGTGTTTGTTTGTGGGATAAACTTATAAATGTCTGCATTTCCGGGTCAGGGTGTTTATTAAATTTATTTTGGTATTTAAGTATTTCTATGTCGAATAACATCCATCTCCAAGTCTACTTTTTATACTAAGTTATAACAACTTTGTTGCTGATCTGTATGTGTGTCTGTTTTTCGTTTTCAACACAATCTACTACTTTAAAAGTGTGTATAAAGTCGACTTAAAAAGCTAGTAAATAACAATAATTTACCTCTTTTATTTTTAAAATAGTTTTTGATCACAAGTTAAATATCTTTCTAAGATTACATGTTAATGCAACTCTCACCTAGACCTACATTTTAACAGTTATTAAAAATTTTACTAAATCCTTGATTCTAATGTAATTAAAATTTCATTTAACTCGATAAACAAAGCGTAACCAAATGATAGTTACTTATAAAATTTTATTTTATGTTTGATTAATAACTTCTAAAATATTCAACTGATCCTGAAATTAAACGATATGCAGGCATTAGTAGACAGTGCGCAAAATTATAAAAGCGGACTTCTTTTTATAAAAAAGTCCATTTCAAAAACAAAATCTTGTGCTGTTTAGAAGTGGACCCAATTGAAATAAAAAAATGTTACTACAACACATGAGCTAGGACAGGGCTTCCCAAAATGTGCGTTGCTCCCTGGAGCGACGTAGCACGGTCCCAGGGGCGTTGCGTGTCAATGCGACTGAGTCGAGTGAATTATTCGAGTCTAGGAACCAGTTACTAGACTAGTGCTTATTACAAATGGTAACTATATTTGGTCTACGGGTTGCGGGCTGGGTTAAGAGGAGTCAAAATAGAGCTTCTGCTATGAACGGTAATATTTGAAAGAATCCCTCCGCCTCTGACTCTGAGAAGGTTTAGGCACGTCCGCGCAAGCGCCTGACAGTATAGATAAGTTTGAAAAGCCATGGACTACTATGTTCATGCTATAATGTTAGTGGTGATCAAAAAGTGTCACATATACATAGCATAGACAATATGTTTTATGTTGTATGATATTTACGGACGATATTGTTGAAAAAATGAACATCTATGCTATTTCCGTAAAACATTTAATTCTATACTTGCTTTAAATTTTAATAATAAAATATAGCCTATTATAGATGTAACATTCTAAAAGGAGAAGAATTTTGAAATTGTCTAGTCATTTTAAGCATCATCCAGAAAAATAACGCCCCAATCACCCCTTCCACAAAGGTGAGGAGAAATACTAGATGCTTCGTTAAACGAATAGGGCTACCAATTTTCGAAAAATAGATGATAGGCTTTAACTTTGACAGGCAGAATAGAGGTCTACGTCCGGTATATAAGCATTTGAAAACATTCGGATACAAATACCACACTGATAACAAGCAAATTAAAATGAAATAGCAGTTTTATCGCTTTGAAACTGGTTTGATAAAAGTTATTTTGCAAACCTGTCTCGAAGTATTAAACACCATGTATAAAACTTGATAGCATTTCTGGCTTGTCTGCCATTCATGCATATTTACGTTTGGTTTTGTTTGTCGTTCTCAATGGTAGTTTCTTACGCATTACGCTCTTATAACTATGGCCCATAAGTATTGCTATACGACAGCGAATAAATACGTGGATTATAGTATTAAGAGAAAACCATAGCGTAAAAATATCCCCGAAGAGGTAGGTAGGGGCGCAACCAGAGCAACCCATGCGGGCAAAATAGCCCGACGCCCTTGCCCGCTCTTCGTGTTGCCTCTTGTTAAAGAGGGGTACTGAGGAGCAACCGTCCTGGTCCAATTGGTTTCACCGGGGCTCTGCCTGTTATTAAGCCCCTCCGCCAAGACAAAGCTTGGATCCTTATGGGTAACTTATCTACCTAGATATCTAAAACGATTCTATTTTAAGACAACTTTTCCTGTACATCTAAAAACTATTTTAACAGATTTTACCTGTATATTTAAAAACGATTTCAACCAACTTTAACTGTATATCTAAAACGGTTTAAAATAACTTTATACATATACATGTATTAAACGGTTGAAGCGGGCTCTACCTCAACCTAAGACTATTTTAGCCGACTTTATCTGTACGTCTAAAACGATTTTAGCTGACTAAACCTGTATATAAAAAAAGTATCTTTCTGGAAATCTTACAAGATTCTTTATGAAAATCGATAAATCTAAAACTAAATCGGTTTAGCCAAATTCTATCTGCATAACTAAAACTATTTCAGCCGACTCTACCTTTCTATCTAATAATAATCAAATTAAATATGTTTAACAACCCCCCGACATAGTCTATCCATGATATCCCGTGTTGGTCCGAGCTCCTTTGCAGAATAGACCATCTGCTTTCTGCCAGGCAGCTCGTAGAAGACGATCATACCGTCACCAACACCGTAACATACGACTAAGTGGTTTGGTACCACCGCCTTATTTATTCCTGCCTCCATAACGTCAGCGCTTGACGTTGACGTATTATCCACACACATACTTCTATCGCTTCGGTTATTCCATTAGAGGTTTAAAAATCTATCTTAACCAAGTCTACTTGTATTTCTATTAGTAGATACTGGGTAATAAGCCAAGCTATTAGATATTTACACAAGAAGTTCTCATGGAGATACCATCACGCTAATCACTTAATAACGTTTATGTTTATAACCGACTTGTAGATTGAAGGTTAAACAATAATTATTATTGTGATGTTTGTTAATGGTGTGGTGGCTTAAAATCTTATTAATGTTATCGCTATTTGGTTCAAATTTAACAGTAATTAGGAGTAGTAGTAGTAGTAGTAGTATCTTCACCCCCATATACCCGAAGTGGTAGGCAGAGGTAACGTTATTTTTATTAGAAAATTGAAAATACACATTTTCTATTTTTTTTGTTCTGAACAGGCGATCGAACCCGGGACCTCAAGAATTCAAGTCCGACGCCGGATCGCTAGACCACAGAGGAGATCTAATATAGATTTAAATAGTAATATTCTATATCAGCAATGATTGTTTTAGTATTTTAATTTTTTGCTTATACCATCCTATCAATATCAGCAAAAACAATTATAGTAGAACTTACTGTATTATTTTACATTCTAGCTTTAATATTATAAAATTTTAATTTTGGCGTCATTCAGAAAAAAATATGGCAGCAGTTTTTTCATAACGATTAAATTTCGTGTTTTTTTGAGTGAAATTAGTCGATTTAGGTAAAATTTTAATTTTTGTGCCATTGAGAGAAAAGTTAGCCGTAGTTTTTTTATAATTATTGAATTTTGTTTTTCTATTCACTCAATTAGTCAATTTTAGTGGCAGTTTGGACAATTTTGTTCAGTGAAAGTGCACAAATGAAATAATCATGAAGAAATTAGTGTATCGTGTATTTCCTCGGTGCCACCAAATCTCACTACATGAGCTTGAGTAATGAGGCTACCGGATTATTCAAGACGCTGACATGACTTTCTTCGATAACTAAACACCAATTTTAAACAATTAAACCCGATTTTCTTAAATCAGGTTACTTGATGCAAATTTTAACTTGACTAATGCCAAAAACTAAAGAATACTATAATTAAAAGTTAATCTGTGTGTGTACATGTGTTTATATGTGAGTAAAATATGTTTAGAGCTTTAGAAGTTTGTCAATATTTTCTCATTAGAAACAGTAAGTTTTAAAACAGTGATTTCACCATTTGAAAATAACATTTAAAGTGTTGTGGATTTAAAACCTAAACCATGTTTTACCAAAACAAATTAAGAAGTACTCTCGTTTGCTGGATTCGGTGAGCGATAGGCTTGCCACCTATCACATTATGGGACTTAATGTCATTGGCTAGTCGTGGGTGCCCTGATTGTACCTCTGTTTACCTCTACGGAGATACGGGCGTGAAGATACTCATAACTAGAATACTATGTGTATATTCCTATAACTACCTATTCTCAAAGATTATAAATAAATATAAACAAAGAGATTATACATCAAAGACATTAAAATGTTATAAAAGACTGTCATTGGCACAATGTAAAAATATCATAAAATAAAAACATAAAAAAAAATAATTGAAATGACGCTTGAATAGTGAAACCGGTTGGCTAAAATGTATATCTATAATCTGTTATACAGAAAAAAATATATTGTAGAAAGTACAAGTGTAGTTAATAAATCATTTCTAGAAGCAAAGATAAATTATTTTTTGTTACCAAGTGGAAAAAATACAATATCATTATAGAATTATTATAATATTAAACTACCACAAAATCTTATAAGATTGGCTTTTGCCTTCTATGCAAAATATATCTAAATAAAGACTAAAAAATTAGAAGCCGTTTTGGTCTAGCACTCTGATATAGGACTTGAATGTATGAGGTCCCAGGTTCGATCCCTAGGCCGGGCAACTAAAGACATTGCTTTTTTTCAATATATCAATAAAACCAACGTTGCCCGGGATTGGATAATCGATCGATAAAAAAACTGGAATAGACCTTTTATTCGGGGTGAAGAAACTTTTTTTTAATTTAAAAGTAAAGGTAATATATTATTGCCAGGTGTAAAATATACGGTACAGTAGTTGTGAACTAAAAAGTGGAAGTTGTATAACATTAACAATATATTGTGTTAATTCGTACTACTGGCTAACGTGATGATAATAGTTTAATTGGTACGACCATGGGATCCTCGCTAACGAACTCTGTTACGAATAGATAGACTAAGCCGAAAGGAATGTGTGAACCTTGCAATATAACACACGTGTATAGTTACACTGAATTATATTCTGGAAAGAACCTCTTATAATACTAAAGGCCACTTGCACGTTCCTGGATTAAGTATTTAACTCTGAGTTAGCTTCTAACTAGGGTTAAATCTCTTTGTATTTGACAGTTTAACTAATTCTTAAATTTTAATCAGGGACGTGCAATTGGTCCTAAGAGTACAAATTTGATTTTTTTATGTATATCAGAGGTCAGCAAACAAACACACAGCTCTTCTACGCGTTTGCCATGAGTTGGTAAGATTACGTTTGGTAAGTTACATTTCGAAATCTATAGCACGTATGGTCTAAAAATGTGTTTCTCATAGTTACCAATAGAGGCGCTGTTCAAAGTTTCATACAAATAATTTACAGAGACGGTAGCGAGTATAGTAAACTTGACAAGCCGTAAACTCATGATAAGGGCTTGGATGGTAAGACAAAAGTAGCCTATTGATGCCATACAGGTTAAATGAGAGTCGCTTTTTTAAGCCCGAGATGGAAACCATATTCTGTAAGTCTCTGGCCCGGAACTTGATGTCATTATGGTTGAAGGAATAGGTAAAACGGTGGGCACTTGGTGCAACTACCCGGGCAACTTGCTCCATAGCTCTCTACAAACAGTGTTAGTAACGATCTTTATTTCAACCAGTGCTCGCCTCTTACTGTCAGCAAAGCGGGCTATCCTACTCAGCGAACCCGAACCAACATGGAGAATGAAAAAAAAAACAATTTCTAGTTTATAAATGTCTTTTAAATTTATAAATACTAGTGGTCGCCCATTGGTCGAAATTCGACAATAACAAATTTTAATATCTTATTGATAAGAACGCCATCTTTATTTGTCAAGACCAACTACTTTGTTACGAAACTTTGCAGTGCGCCATCTGTGATCTTTTATCGCTATCATCAATATATTTGTTTGTGTGTGTCAAATGCATGGTAGTGTTGGTAATGTTTTCTTTATTGATTTAATGTACTTTATGAGCATTATTATTAAAAAATATTAGCGTTCTGCACTTCTCCTACACAGAAACTATAAGTGTGCCAAATTTTATGCTCCTGCGTCCGCGCAATTTTCGTGAAAAGGGGTCCAAAGTTTTGGCATCACGTTTTAATATATAGATAAGTCGAGTATTATATTCGACTAACACAATGATCAAGACGTTGATGTAACAATTATAATTGTGACTGGCCGATTGAATTTCCTAAACAGAATCATCTGTATTTTGCCACAGTGGACATCTAACGACTAGTTTTTTATTGTTTCTTAATCGAGTTATCTAATAGGTATTGAAAATTGGGAGAGTTATATAATAGTTTCACTTGTACTTTCCACAATTAATAAATTGTGTTTAGAATGGAATTCCACTGAGTAAGGACGATAGAAAATATAGAAACTAATAAAAAATCATTATTTAAATTCGTATAAAGATTGAACACACTCATTATTTTCCCCACTTAGTTGTAAATAGGTGCTAGGTTAATGCCTTAGTGGTAGCTCTTCTTAACTCTTCTTTGACTAGAGGCGTTAATATATGCACTTAATTAAAACACACTTTTAAATATAACATTACATTAGTAACTATGCGACCTGGCAAACTTCTTATCATACGACGACAATCCAAGATTGAAGCATTGTTTCTCCATTTTCCCTACAATTTGCCCAGTTTTTCTTTTCATAAGATCCTTCTCCTGACAATTAACTAACTCAACAAAAAAAAAACGAAATTGGTCCATGCGTTCAGGAATGATGACCATGAGAAACGGGGACATATGAAGATAGAAAAGATATAAATCCTTGCTTTTTATTTGATATACAAACGGTAAAACGGTGATATTCTAACGGTAAGAGTAACAGTAGCTTATAAACACCATAGATGTTACAGGTGAGTCGCTGTCATGTGGCCGATATGTTAGGCCTAATGTGTAAGTCTATAGTGTACCTAACCAAAGGAGGGTTATACCGGAACATGACAAAGCCAATGGCGGCAGGAACAGGTAAGGCGTTTGATTAGTACCTAGCCACTAGCTGTCCAGCACACTACCACCAGTAGTCTGGCAAACAAAACCTATATTTATATTTATATATTTTTTTTATGATATTTGAAGGCAAACAAGCAGACGGATTTCCTGATGGTAAGAAATTCTCGCCGCCTAGAGAAACTAAAGGTGGTAATGCTGCGTTGCCAACCTGAGGCCGGGATGTAAGGCCTCGAGTAAAAGTGAGTTTACCGGCTACTTTACCCTCCAAACCGGAACACGTCATGACGTTATGGCGGCAGGAATAGGTAAGGCGGTGGTACCAATCAAGTGGTGGTGGTGTTAGTGACGATAAGCCTGTGCTCGCCTTTTACGAGCTGCCTGTCAGGAAGGCAGATGGTCTATTCTGCAAAGGAGCCCGGACCAGCACGGGGAAAAATATTCGCCTCCACTCCACCAAGTTTGTCATGTTCCTCTAATCACGCTATTGCAAGAGGGAGAGGGACGCTAAGAGGAGTATAGTGATGAGAATGAAGAGATTTTATATCCCAGTTGACAATCCTATAATGTTATAAATGTGAAAAATTGTGTTTGTTTGTTAGTTACTCCTTAACGCAAAAACTGATGAACATTTTTTCATGAAATTTGGCACAAACATAGAGGGTAACTTGGATTAAGAAACAGGATAGTTTTTATCCCGAAAAAATGGTCCTGTGGGACCAATAATCTCACGGGCAATGCCGCGGTCAACAGCTAGTGCTCCCTAAATGTCTCGGGTTTTTAGAAGAAAGCTGTACTTCTATTGTGATCGTGACATAACATATGAAAATACGTCGGCATTGTTCCTTCGTCATACTATAAAAAAAGATTGAATTGTTTATTTCTAGATTGTTTAATACTAATTATCAGCCTCTGACAGAAAAAAATGTGCTGTAAGTACTAGGTGTTATTGTCATATATTTTTATGGTATTAGAAGGCTAACAAGCAGACGGATTTCCTGATGGTATGAATATCACGCCGCCTAGAGACACCAAAGGTGGTTATGGTGCGCTGCCAACCTGCGGCCGGGCTATTAGACCTCGAGCAAAAGTAAGTTTACCAGCTACCTTATCCTCCGAACCGGAATACGTCAACAACCAGCACTGACGTAATGGTGGACCTATTTGGTAAGGCGGTGGTACCAATCCGGACGAGTGGCTGTGAAACTGTACCACCTAGTCAGTTGTCTCAGTGCTAGTGAAGGTAAGCCTATGCTCGCCTTTTACAAGCCTCCTGGCAGGAAGGCAGATGGTCTATTCTGCAAAGAAGCCCGGACCAACATGGGGAAAATACACAATACACGGGTGTATTATGTACTCTAAAAATTACCTAATTAAATAAAAGTTTCTCTACTAGATAAACTAATTGCACTGTAGGGGTTAAGCCACATGTTTCGCACAAATACATGTGCGAAATACGTGTGATATTGTATTACATGTGCTGAAATATATTAATAGCTTATTAGATGTACAAGTTTTTAATATAAACAAGCAATCCCATGTGCCTTCAATATTTCTAGTCTTCACGTTTTTATTTTGATCTTAACTCAACGCAAGCAAATTGTATTATGCTATTGTTTATGTTAGTAATCAGTCTAGAAATTCTTAAATAGATACCGATATACGTTTCCAGTAAATGCATTTCCAAGTTCAGTAAATAAATTTCCAGGCCCAGTAAATAAATTTCCAGGCCCAGTAAATAAATTTCCAGGCCCAGTAAATAACTATCCAGGTCCAGTAAATAAATGTCCAGTTCCAGTAAATAAATATCCAGGCCCAGTAAATAAATTTCCAGGCTTAATAATACAGACATCTATGTTCATCACTCAATTTTTTTGGAAATCGATCCCAAATCTAACTGCTGGCATATTAAAAGCTATTAGGTATGAATGATTACCCCACGGTCAACGACGAAATAGTTTTGATTGAGTATTAACTAATCTGAATATTGAAGTTTATCGTGAAGAAAAAAATAATATTATCATTTTATATTTCATAATATTCATATTTTTGTGACGTCAGGGTATGATGAACCTATAACATTGAGAAATTGACATTCCTGAAAACTTAATACAAAAAAAGTATATTCACGCCCATACCCCCGAAGAAGTAGGCAGAGGCACAACCAGGGCACCCACGACTAGCGGAAGACACTAAGTCCCACAATGTGATAGGTCGCAAGCCTATTGCCAACCGGGAACATATCCAATCCCGAGCAACGTTTTTTTTTATTAGAAAATTAGAAAAACCCAATTTTCTTTTTGTTGCCCGTCCCGGATTCGAACCCGAGACCTCATGCAGTCAAATCCATCAGCTGAACCGCTAGACCACAGAAGCGATAAAACTTAATACAAGGAACTTTAACAGACTCATTTAAATATTATTTTACAAAATAACTTCCCTTTTACTCAAAAGCTACAGAGATGTATGACGAAAAACATAGAACATAACATAATATAAATTTGGCACGCCATTTAAAATAAACGTACCCATACCAGGCAGTCTTAAAGAAAATGATTGCGGAAAAACTTCTTCTATCACTTCTCTTAGATAGCGGCGCATTTATCATAAGTAACCATATTTCTTGTATCTCCGAAAAAGTTGGCAGAGGAGACACCAGGGCACCAAAATTAGTTCAAGGTGTTTTAGTTCCACTATGTAATAGGTGGCGAACCTATCGCCAATCGAGCAATTATCAACGGACAACGTAGTTTTAGGAAAATTAAAAGAACACATTTTGAGATATCCAAGACCTGGGAATCGAACCCTGGAACCTTATTTAGTCAACACCCACACCGGAGTACTAGATCAAGGACATCTATGGCGGTAAAAGGTGAATGTTTTCTGTCTCCGTCAAGGTGTTTTGTTTGGTCTCTTTTGTTAAATAATAATAATAATTAATTTGACCCTGATACTGTAATTCTACATACTGACCCTCCAACCACAATATGTAATTACGATTCAGGCCAATAACTCGTGAATTTAGTTTTTGGAACGAAGTTCATTATTGCGCGTTGTGAATGGGGGCTAGACGGAAAAAAATCTTACGTGAATGTTGGCACGACACTTTTTGCTCTGTGGTCTAGCGGTTCAGTAGTTGGACTTGACTGCATGAGGTCCCGGGTTCGAATCCCGGGTCCGACAATTTTTTTTTAAATTTTTTTACTGTATAATTTTTTTATATTTTTATTTTCTTTTTTTATTTCATGTTTCTCTGTCTGTCTCTCTCTATAAGAGAGATAGAGATAGAGATTACTAGAGATTGATAGAAATTGAGAGAGAGAGGGGAGGGAGAGAGCTTCGGGGAGGTGTCAAGGGATACCCGGATGGAAATCCGGGTATCCCTTGACACCTCTCAAATTTTTAGTTTATTATTTTAGTCAATCGCCTCTGTGGTCTAGTGGTTCAGGTGTTGGACTTGACTTCATGAGGTCCCGGTTTCGAATCTCGGGTCGAGCAACAAAAAGAAAATTTGGTTTTTCCAATTTTCTAACAAAAAAAGGGTGCTCGGGATTGGATATGTGCCCGGTTGGCGATAGGCTTGCCACCTATCACATTGTGGGACTAGTGTCTTCGACTAGTCGTAGGTGTCCTGGTTGTGCCTCTGCCTACGTCTTCGGGGATATGGGCGTGAAAATACTTTTATTTATTATAGTCAAACTACTTACTATTCTCTCATTATATCCTTTCGTAGATCATTATCTGTTTAACGAATATCGGTCATGGTAGGCACAAGGTCTTGCTGTCGTATAATTTGTCTTTTGCACGCGAAATTAATTTGTATTTTAGTACTTTTTATATCACAAAAAAAATGGGCAGTGCGATCTCCAGACAATAACAGGATACTGTCGCCTATGTACCATAGATTTGCATTTTCTGACCGAATTTTTTGTCACGCCCACAAATCAACGGGTAACCTTATTCTTTATCACGGAATACGATAATAACGAACACTAACACTATGGTAGCGAAAATAGTACAGTCAGTGGTTCCAGTAGTAAAGTCAGCAGATATTTTCCTGCAAGCGCTCTAAATACTATACATATCCGAGGTTTCGTAATATGAGGCAGCCTGGTCCTATAAGCCCGAGATAAGGCATTTTAACGGGATAAAAAAGCAAACAAACATCAAAAGCTATCCGGAAGACGGATGACGTTGGCCTGTAGACACCATTAATGTTATAGGTAAAAACATTTATTAAACTGATTGCATTAAAGTCTCATTTTAAAAAGAAAACAACTACGCGGGATCTAACACACGTCGCCTTTGATTTTTTGGGTACAATTGTTGAGAAATGTTAACCTTCTAACTCAAACTCCAAACGGGAACGAGATAACAGCGAGCATTAAGACAGGAGTAAAATGTCATTTCGGGTGACAACGCAAACGCGTGTCACCTTATTCATGTCATGGTGCTGCAAATTATATAGATGCTAAAATACTCACAGCAATCACTTCTGTTTTTACTTACTTTAATATTTAGTTATTACGTTGACAACTCCGCGTGTAACTGCTAGTTATCCAAAAATGATATTTTCCGCTGTTTTTATACGCATACGCAGTTATAAGCTTGTTATTTTATTACACGTGTTATGATTTGCGAATTGTATATATTTTCATCATAATTGCAAGGATTACAAGGATTTCTTAAAGAGTCAACGATATGGAGGCACATTGGGTAGGAGACGTTCCACTTGGCTGGTGAGAGGCGTCACGGGCTGTCGAACTCCCCTCTTCTTCGCCTTCGGGAATACTCGTTAATCTTCGTATGTCTTCGACATTTAATTCCTAATTTTCTAACGGTGAATCTTAAGCAACAACACTGATATGTATGTGCAAGTATATTCTCAATGTCAATGTAGTGCTCTATATCAGATTTGTCCAATAACACTGTTGGCGATACGAGCTACGTCAACCGTCACGCTGCGATTTCTTTTTATAAAATATTACTATATCAAAGAAAAAAAGAAAAATGTAGCCAATGAATTTTCTTTGAGACGTCATTAGCTATTGCGTACAATATTTGCTAACAAGACCTAAAAAAGGACTAAAAACATAATGACGATGTTTTAGTTTTTTTTTATAAAATATAAATTTATAAGTATCGTGTTTTGTGTCGTTAATTAAGGAAGTTTTTTTATGATATTGGAAGGCAAACAAGCAGATGGATTTCCTGATGGTAAGAAATTAATGCTGCCTAGAGACACCAAAGGTGGAAATGGTACGTTGCCAAACTTAGGCCTGGATGTTAGAAAGCAAGTTTACCGGCTACCTTACCCTCCGAACCGGAGGCAACGGCAAGTGCTGACATTATGGCGGCAGAAATAAGTATGATGGTGGCACCAATCCGGGCGAGTCGCTGCGAGACTCTACCACCTAATTTGTTATATATTTTCCTCGGACCGTAACAAAGCTTATAAGATGGATTAAAACTGAATAAAAATAGGTAATTTGCAATATCCTGCCCTTATCAATGTTGCCCATGGTTACGCTCTCACCTTTAAATTATTTAGGTTTTTCATGGTTGAGATGAAGAGGTTCTTCCACTCACTTCCCAGTTTCCTTTCTTTTATAACAAACAAAGGCACTTTTTAATTAAAAGCAGTTTCATACTTTTTTACATTATTTACAAAACCTTTTTTGAAATCTAGTTTGAAAATAAAGTTTGTTAACTTGTAAAATTTTCCTTTTTGTGACCTATATCTTCAAGGGCCGCTTGCACGTCCCGGCGTTAACTATATAACCCCAAGTTAGCTACTAACGAAGAAATAAAACTATTTCTGACAGTTTAGGAATATTTGTACGTTACGGGTTAATTTTAACTAGTTGTTATTGTGTTAAATACAAAATGATTTGTTTTAAAGTTAACCCAGGAATGTATTACATAAATAGGTATAGCAATTATCTTGCTTTAATTGCAAATTATTTTTTCTATTGAAAGAAACGCTAATCACTAAAAAAATGGCTGCATACGTTTTACTTTTATATTTTTTATTTTTGAATTTCGAACAATAAAAATAATTCAAGGTGTTTTTATTTTGCACTTGCCCTGCGCTTGGGTTAATTTTTTATAAATCGGTTAGAGCATTCGTCAGCATAAGACTAAAGGTTTGAGGTTCAAATCCTGTTTGAGACGATTTTTTTCATTTCTTTTTAAAATTTATATAAATTTAACCCAAACACAGGGCAAGTACTAAAATAAAAATACCTTGAGATACACGAAAGTTATGGCCATTGTAAATGTGAATTTAATCTGTAACGATGAACTCATTTAGAAATCTTTAGTAGCTCTAATGGTTACCCTGAAAGTATTACATAAACATTGACGCTTATGTTCATGTTTATGATGTCTATGGGACAGAAAATAACAATTTTCTACACCTTCTAACAAAGCATATCTAAATACCATCTCTGTCGTATCAGCTTTCAATACAATAATTTCGCATCAAAATCAGTTCATTCGTTTGGGAGTACTGATGCCACATACAGACATACACGTTAAACGTGTGACAACCCCCTTTTTTGTCGTGGGTTAAAAATGCCAACTGTTTCAGGTTTAAAATTACATAACAAAAATCCTTATTTTTATGGTACTGTGAGTATGACACATTATATTAGGCTCGGTACTGTGTCACCATTTACTGTTAAAACAATCAAACCATAAGAAGTAATTGCAAAACCTTGTTTATACAATGCCATTAGTGTTTTATATTATAACTAGCTGTTGAACGCGGCTTCATCTTTGTTTTCAACATTTTTATAGTAATTAGCTAGCGGTCCGGAGTCGAACTTGACTTCTTTAGGGTTCCAGGTTCGATTCCCGGATCGAGCAACTAAAAAAAAACTAGGAAATGTACATTTTCAAATAGTCGCTCGAGGTTGGTTATGCGCACATTGTGGAACTCAGTGTCATCGGCTAGTAAAGTAATATATTAATGCCTACCTCTTCGGGGATATGGGCGCACTTATTTATAATTTATTACAAAATTTCACTATTACAAAATTGAAGAAGCACTTTTTTCTATTTGTTGCTTTACCCAGGCATCGAATAAACCAAGTCCAAACTGGACCGCTAGACTACAGAGTTGAATTGAAATATGAATGTATTAAAAGCAACATTGAGGAAGTTTAAAGAAACATGCAACTTGAGTTACTTGGATATTCGTAGAATGCATGTGTATCAATAATATTACAATAGGACCTGGCGGTAGTATTTTCCATGAACTAATAATATACACTAACGGTTCGTTAATCAAGTGCACTTTGCTCTCGTAAATCATTGTTTTTAGACCTAGCCTTCTTTTTCTCTTTCTTTAAGTTTTGGCCTTCACGTTAATATTTTGCCATTAGTCAAGTAGAAATTTCCATCAAATTTTACATCAATTTTAATAAATTATAATTACTCATCAGTCATAAGTCGTCAGTAAGTCATGTCAAGCTCTTGCGTAAGGCGGTGGCCTCATTACTCAAGCTCATGTAATGAGATTTGGCGGCAAATAAACGGTACGCTAATTTCTTCATGATTATTTAATTTGTGTACTTTCACTGAACAAAATTGTATAAAATGCCACCAAGATTGACTAATTTCACTCAATATCAACACGAAATTCAATAATCATGAAAAAAACTTCTACCATCTTTTCTCTCGATGGCGCCAAAACTGTTTAGACCTAGCCTTAAAGGTTATAATATTAACAAAATAATTAAAAATCTGATTTAGCATTTACGACTAAATGTTGATAGTAATTACATTTTTTATGTTAGAAAGCAAAACAAATCTTGATCGCCTCTTACGAGCTGCAAGATAGAAGTTTTATCCTACGTAGAGAACCCGGACCAACACATGAAAAAAAATCTTCTAACAGGTAACCCGGGCCGAACTACGTTTTCTATTAAGCTATGGTAATAAATTGGTATGTACAGGGTTATATCTAAAGCTCCAGCCAAATTTTGAATAACTGTTCGGAATGATAACACTTTCTATCTTTAAAAATATTAAAATTTGAAAACAAAATTAACAATTTTTATCCGACACAAAATACAAGACGCATAGTTATAACGTAAACAAAACATACAACTGGTGCCCACCGACCGCAGTCCCATTCGCAAGCTGGTGACGTCATGACTCATACTAGATACGACATAGCGTGAGTGAAGCATTTTTGCGGACTGTTTTAAATAAATGCTTATGAAAAACATATTAAATGCATTATCATTTAAGACTACACCCCTTTATATTCAAATTCGGACGGCCCTTACAGTCACCCTGTATATTATGTATTCTTTATATTATATTCAAAAGAGTCATCAATGAACTCAAACTTTTCTTATCAGGTAATTATTTTGTTCATTAGAGGTTAATTTCATGTAGTTTTATTCTCCACCAAAAACAAGGGGTCTTATAAGTTTGACGTGTCTGTGAGGTTGATCATGTTTGTGGGTATTTTTTTAAAAGCTGACGTGATCGTGATGGTCCCTAACCACATCATATATTAGTTTTGAGGGGGTTTATTGGAAATGTTTAGTTTTAGGATAGTTGTTATAAAACAACTTACAAAGCATTTTCATGATCTTTCTTCTATTAGTACTCACTTAAAAAATTATCCCAAACTTATTACGTGGTAAAATTTCGTAGTATTGGTTAGGATTTAGTTCAGGATAAAAATTTATATACTCATAGGGCCAGGCCACAACACTGCGTTGCGACGTCGCATCGCAAAAACGACGTCGCACAGTAATGCATTGCGATGTCGCAACGCAAAAAATTTATCAGATACGACATCATACGATAAGACGGTAAACAAAAGTTCAGTCTCTAGTTTGTTACGAGATCGCATCGCATTACTGTGTGACGTCGTTTTTGCGATGCGTCGTCGCAACGCAGTGTTGTGGCCTGGCCCTTACAACCTGGTTGTTTGTAGTACAAGTTCATGTCCGAATTATTTTTACAAAGAAAAAAAGGTTTAATAAAGCTTGACAGTAACAGCTACTAGAAGCTTGTATAGTAAAAAAAAAGTGTCGTTTTTCCCATATTCTCTGCAACTTTCCCTGTGTTTCTCTTCATAAGAACCTTCTCCTGACAATTAGTAACACAACAAAAAAAATAGTTAGCAACATTGGAAATTGATAGCAAAATGAGATGTGTTATATAAGTTTGACGTGTTTATCATTATGGGTGTATGTGTGTGTGTGGCATCGTTGTTCTTCAGAGAATGTGTAAAAAATGTGACAGCAAATTTCCCTCATGCGCCGATAAAGAAGTTTTATTTCAAAAAGAGTAATAGCTTATAGTCTGTAAGATAATGCGTATGTGGGTTTGATCCCAGGTCGGCAATTTTCTTATAAAATAATGTTGCCAGGCATTGCTTATGTGCCCGATTGGCGATAGCTTTGCCACCTATCACATTGTGGAACTTAGTGCCTTCGGCGGGTGCCTTAGTTTTGCCTCGGCCTACCCAATCGGGGATATGGTTATGTATACTACAAATTGAGGATTATCCCCCCTGTCCAACCGAAACCAAACCAAAGTCACTTAAGACTAGAACCCAAGACTATCTTATTGAGTACGATACTTCAAGTTCAAGGCCCATTAACTTATTACAAAAAAAAAAAACAAAAATTTGAACTACGTTTTATATTAGACTATACTTACTATTCGCACGCGGCCTCATTTCATCGTTTCGCTTGCCTGCTTCTATGACTTTGGCCTCTATAAATAGCTCATAGTTTCTCATTAATAATAATTGAACAATATTTTAAACTATTTTACGTCCAAATTACTAAGATCGAAACTAGTTTTCTTTAAGAAGTTCTGAATTCGAATATAGTTTTTTGTATTGCTGCACCAATCACGAATAGGTTTCAATTATGATTTTTAACAAAAAGCGCTCTTTGTTTCTTTATGTTTCAGAGTTACATTGGCCATTTGTTCAGCGCTTTTTTTATTTTACTTTATGATACATTCTTAGTTATTTACATACAACGACATAATATTGAAATTGGTATGTCGCAACTTTACCGCTTTAAAATAAATAAAAAAAATAAAAATAGACAATCTAATTTTTAAATACTGTGCTTTTTAAATTTTACTAGTTGTTGGTTTTACTTTGTTTTTGATACTTTTTGTAGATCAGGTGATAAAGCTTCTAGTCAATACTCAAACTGTCAATTGTTTTGTTGTTTTTAATTTTATCCCAGTTAGGGAAAGGCAAAGGATCTGTGTCCATACAGCCACGTCTTTCGTATGAATAAATCGTTTTCTTGTTATAAATTTTCAATTTATGTCTTCTGTATTAGTTCTTTATTTCAGTCATTAGTCACTATTTACACAGTCTTGTCTGGGTCTTGAGTAAAGCGGTGGTTTCGTTACACAAGCTCGTTTACGAGATTTGGCGGCAGCGAGGAAATTCACGATACACTAATTTCTTCATGATTATTTCATTAGTACACTTTCACTGAACAAAATCAAACTAATTCCCACCTAAATTAACCAATTTTACTCATATTTTACACTAAATTCAATAATTGTGAAAAAAATACCACCATCTTCATTCACGATGGCGCCAAAACTCCTCAAAGTGTCAATGTTATCATCTTATTTCGAACCCATTTGTTTTTTTTTAACCACAGTCACTTTTTAACTTTTACTATTTGCTTTTAAATTCAATATTGATTGAAACTAGGTATTTCTATTAGTTTTAATTTTTTTAGCAGCCGGCGGAAAATAAAGGTTTAATCATTTCATTTATTTATGTATGCGTGTGTGACATCGTAACTTCTAAACGACAGACAAATTTCAATGTGTATTTTTTTATTACAAATCTAAATTCTCAGGCCGAAGACCTTGTTTCTCTATTCCGTCGTTTACGGAATCTATTTACGGAGCCTACAACATTAGGGATAGGTTTTGCCAGGGCTTTATGATTTTTTTAATTTCATGTTTATTAAATTTAACTCAAAAACCCGTATTCGGATCACGATAAAATTAATATGGGATCACTTCGGAATAACAACCTATCTTTCTAAAAAAAATTAGCGGCTGTCTGTAAAGTCGGTTTACTGACGATAGTTGAACGTGACAACGTCATAAGAACGGAGGCCGATTGTGTCTCTCTGTCGCTCGTTCCGCGCTCTCGTTTGCACTTGAAGCCTTTAATGGCACGCCTCAGAGCGAGGTAACGCCTCATGAGTCATGTTTTTTGGTAAGTGCAGCCGGCTCCATCGAATTATAAGACGTTGTCACGTCAAAAGAACCAACAAAATTGGTTGGTTTTTGACCGAATAATGACATAACAAACATACAAAAACTATACAGTCAAATTGAGAACCTACTCTTCATTTTCAGTCGGTTAAAAATTAGTCTACGCCCTTCTTCACTTCAAATAGTATCAATGCATCAAATTTTATCTCTATCAATTCAAGTATTAAACATTACTAAACAAAAATATCCTAATGACTAATCGTCTTCACTTTTGCATTTATTATATTAATGAGATTAAATTAAAATGAGCAGTGAACAAATGGATGACGTCACGCAGCCATGACTTACATCAATTGAACAGCTTATGATTCAAACATTGATTATTATTGATGTTGGACCATCTTGATCGTTTCAGTTGAAGCTGGTTTCATCTCAACACATTTAGCTGAAAAGGTGCACGTAATTACCCCATGTTAAACAATTGTAAAATCTTGATAATCATAGAAGAGCAGTCCAGACTCTGGACCATTAATAGCTTAATATATTATTATTAATCTCTGTAGTCTATAGTATAGCCTTAAAATTTTAGGTCAGTCCATATTATGATTATCTAAATGATTTTTCTGTACATGTGTTTGTCTTTTAACTCCTAAACGGCTGGACTGATTTAGTTGATGTATTATTACAATAATTATAGGTTCTAAAAAATAGTCTCGCCTCAGTTCTTAGTACTTAGTTATTGAATAAAAAAATGTTAAAATGTTATGTTAATGTTAAATAAATTTATTTATCTTAGTTACAAAGTCCTGATGATGCTGTTATAAGTAGAACCGGTTGACCAAATTGTAACATATAGTGATGAATATAGTGAAATGTGAAAAAATACAACTGTTATTTTAAAAAGTTAGTACTAAAATCTCTAAGGGTCATTTGCGAGTCTAGGTAAGGGTTAAGGGCCGTTTGCACGTTCTTGGGCTTAAATAATGAGATCTCTCAAACATAAAATAATTCAATCCTATTTAGGAGCTAAGTCAAAGTTAAATACTTAACCTGTGCAAGTGGCCCGTCACTTTGTGTTTGATAGTTTAACACATTAAAACATTTATTCCAGAAACGTGCTCGCGCGCCGAAATGTTATGTAATCGTAATACACTAACTAGGATTAATTCTGTAATAATCGTCTCAAAAATTCGAGCTAGAATAAAAAAAATCGTACCTACTTCCAGAGCAGGTTGAAAAGTATTACGAAACCACAACCATGTGATACTCAAACGATGACTTCGATGATTCAGTATAATAACTCCTTATTTATTTATGTTTAAGAACATTGGTAGCAGTTTGCTCGTGTAGCAGCTGCATAGGGTCAATTGGTCTTGACACTTGCTACACAGCTAACATAAAACACACCAACGTTCATACAATCGCCTTAACACTTAAGACTTTCGAAGTTGGTGGTATTTAACTCAGCATCTTCGTGATCTTCGTGCTTCTGTGGCACTTTCTAGTGAACTTAATACCACCGATTTCAAGAGCACTTTAAATTGGTGAGAGAATAATATAATGAAGTAACTTTTTATGAGACAGTGTTATAGTCATAAGTTTTTAACATTAGGGTACCCTCTGAAATATTAACGCGTGATTTAAACATGAAACTTATAACATATGCGGGCCACCACGTGTTTAAACTATGCACGATGCAGTCATGAATGTGTTTTAATAAACAAATTTCAGTTGTAATTTATAAGAAAGATTTATGTTTCTTAGCGTTCGTTTTAAGAAATATGTAAATCAATTTCAAATGCTTCCTAAATCTTTTTTTTAAATATTTTGGGTTCCTGCCGTTGTGTTTCTGACGTTGAGGAAACGCCACTGCTTAATATCAGCAAAGATGTTAGTAGTGTTATTGCTAACAAAAAAATAGAATAATAGTATTAATAGAAATGAATAGAATAAATAGAATTACCCGTGTTGATCCGGGCTCCTTTGCAGAATAGACATATGCTTACTGTCACTAACACCGTGACATCTGACTAGTGGTAGAGTTTCATAGCGACTCACCCGGATTGGTACCACCGCCTTACCTATTCCTGTCGTCATAACGTCACGTGTTCCGGTTTGGAAGGTAAGGTAGCCGGTAAACTTGCTTTTGCTCAAGGCCTAACATCCTGGCCTCAGGTTGGCAACGCACCATTACCACCATTGGTGTCTCTAGGCGGCGTGAATATTTTACCATCAGGAAATCCGTGTGCTTGTTTGCCATAATAAACAAAAAAAAAGTACTATTACTGTACGTCAATTCCTCAGCTTTTCGTAGCCAAATTTGAGCCTTTCTGAGACCAGTTACAAAACACCTAATTATGCAACAAAAAAATAATATTAATTTATAACTATGGTTAACACCGACCAAAAAAAGGTCACCGGAAGAGATTTCACCTCTTTGCCGTCGACTTGAAACAGATTGTTTAATTGTAATCAATTCTGTGGTCTAGTGGTCTGGTATGCGTTGACTACGAGAGGTTTGATTCCCGGTTCAGGCAACTCTATCTTTTTTTAATCTATTTAATATATAAAAAAAGTGGTGTTAAGTACTCTACTTATAACTCAAGAACGGCTGAAAATTGGTGGGGAGGTAGCTTAGAATCGGGAGAAGGACATAGGATACCTTTTATCCAATTCCATTGTGAGGAAACTGGGAAAAACAACATTGAAGTTCGCGGGAATAGCTAGTTTTCTTATAAAAACAACTTTGCTTGTGTGATAAGAGTCCGATTGGCGATAGGTTTGCTATCTATCACATTATGAGACTAAATTTCAATTTGGGCCAATATTATTTTGTTTTGTATTCTGGTTGAACCTCGACTTATCTCTTTGGAGGCGTGAAGATACTTTTTATAGTATTAAGCTTTTAGACCAAACTAAAGATGACTAGCTTCATAAATAATAAGATATTTCATACATCTGTCTTATTGGTATAAGTGTTTAGAAAAACAAAAAAAAAGCATCTTCACGCCCATATCCCCGAAGGGGTAGGCAGAGGCACAACCGGCGCACCCACGACTAGCCGAAGACACTAAGTCCCACAATGTGATAGGTGGCAAGCCTATCGCCAACCGGGCACATATCCAATCCCGAGCAACTTTTTTTTTATCAGAAAATTGGAAAAACCCAATTATCGTTTTTGTAGCCCGACCCCGGATTCGAATCCGGGACCTCATGCTGTCAAGTCCAACAACTGAACCGCTAGACCACAGAGGCGATTAGAAGGTTAGAAAAACAAATATTTTAGTTTGCTATTTATCTGATGACCATATACAAATCTTAGAAATAGCATCGCTTTATATGTTTAACTGGCATTTCAAATATTGATTTTAAATGAAGTTTCGTAAACTTAACATATGTATTTGCTAATATTCCTAAAACATTTCTAACTGGTTGCTGGATGCAGGATGTAATGTAAAGATATCATGGATGCATTTGCATAATAACCAGTATATTTTACGTAGTTCGATGATTAGAAGCAACATCTGAATGTGTTTGCAAGAATCCAGTCGAATTATGTAAATGAAAGCCGTGGATTGTGGCATTTATAATTTAGCGTATATGTGGACCAAGTGATTAATGAGGGCATTATTTATAATACCCGGGCATCATGAACAAGGGCCAGCTATATTGGACCAAGTGATTAATTATTATCTAGACTTCAGTATTTATTACATTCTCTGGTCAGTATAAATATTGCTACGTGACTATTGGGCAATTCGATTTTTTTAAGAGTAAAGTTGCATTAGGCAAAGTTGAAAACTATTGAATTCCAAGTATAGAAACCCTTGCTAAATAATAAGTCTGATTATCTAAATTGTTTAAACTTTAATTTACTTTAAGTTTTATATTCATAGGAAGAAACTTTTATAACCCAAAGAAATATTGTGCAATTTAAAATAGTTAAGAATTTGTTTTCCTTTTTTGCTTTTGCAAATAAGGTCTAATGTCAAAATACGTTAAACACGTTTTTTATTAATCTGCCCAATAGTGGATAAACATTATATATATTGGCCGGTCAATTTAATTATTTGAAATTTTTATGAAACGGCCATCTCATATAGGTTATTTTTAAAAACTAACTTACTTACTTACTGGTAAATTTACTTTTGCTCGAGGCCTAAATCCCGGCCTAAGGTTGGCAACGCACTACTTCCACGGCGGAGTGAATTTTGTACCATCAGGAAATCTGTCTGCTTGTTTGCCTTCCAATATAATAAAAAAAACACTACTAGGCCACAGAGGCGAATTTTCAGGTGCTGGGTGGAAAGACAACGCGAATCTCCCTACTCTTCAAAGGAAATATTATCTTTAATATACAAGAAGTGATTATAACCTTCTATCTGTTTATCTCATAATACATGTATTATGTATTGATAGAAATCAGACAAACCACAACTGTATTTCTAGTAAAGTATTGTGTTATTAAAAGGCATTGTCTGATAATAAAATTTTATCGTGTGTAGTACAAATACACGCTTATGTCTGTTATTGTGTTATGTCTTGTTTTTGTTTTTTTTTTCTTGCATACGTCAGAATTAGGCGCATGTTATAATTTACCAGTGGACTTGTACAAACTAGCTGACTTGGCAAACTTTGTATCGTTTGACATTAACAGCTTTTTTATGATATTGGTCGCCTTCCAAGACGGATTACCTGATGGTAAGAATATTACGCCGCCTAAGGACACCAAAGGTGGTAATGGCACGCTACCTACCTGAGGCCGGGATGTTCGGCCTCGACAAAAGTAAGTTTACCGGCTACCCTGTCCACCGAACCGGAACAAGTCACGAAGTTGTGGCGGCAGGAATAGGCAAGGCAACAATCCGAGTGAGTCGCTGCGATACTCTACCACCTAGTCAGATGTCACGGTTTTAGGACGGTAAGCCTATGCTCGCCTTTTACGATCTGTCTGGCAGGAAGCCACATGGCAGAAGCTACTAATAGTTTTAACAAAAAAAGATTTTGTTTTTTCCTGCAATCTTCCCAGTTTTCTTTTCATAAGATCCTTTTCCTAATAATATCCAACACAACAAAAAAAAGAATCAGCAAAACTGGTCTATCTGTTTAAATTTAATGATAACCATGCGAAATGGAATCCCCATTTCGCGTGGCATTTTTATAAATGTGGATATTACCTACATAAATGAGGTTGTATATGCGCGCGTTCTGAAGCTGTAGACAGGGGTACAGCCAGGGCGCCTATCATTAGGCCGTAATGTTTGGCAATACAATGTCATCATAGATGACCTATCTTTAACCGGGAACTCGCCCAATCCCGGGCAGTAAAGGTTTTTATAGGAAATTGATAAACATACAATTAGCATTTTGTGTTTTCATGTAGTCAATGCTATCACCGGATCACTAGACCACAGAGGCGACAGTAGTTTAGGATCTGAATTAAAAATTCTCGAATTGAAACATTTTTCTACATTTCAATTATGTTTTTATTAAGTACTCTGTTATTAATGACTATTTTGTACCTACATTGTGCCGGTCTAAAAACAACTTTGCTCAATTATTTTTTAAGTAAAAACTTCTTTAGCGTCGTTGCGCACTTTTTTTGGAATGGCTAATAACTTCTAAACTCGCGTCACGATACGTGACCTGGTCGAAAATTCGTAAGACGGCGCAGGGCGCTTGCGCGAATGTTCGTGGTGTCATGTTTGTGTACGATAGCGCAATAAATGAATATTGTACTCTACCGCATAATTAATAGTACTTTCATACTTTCGTGCAAAATTATTCCCTAACCATTCCAAAATATCAAAAATGCACAATGTTAATGTTCAAGTTTTCACTTATGCCGACTCTCCAGGAGTGCAACCCGTCGTTTTTTTTAACGTAACACTTATTACCCATACTTGCATTCTGCAACACCATATGTCATTTGGTTTCTACATGTACCGATTACGACGTATGTCATTGTTTCTCAAACATTGTTCTGCTACGGCCCAGTAATTTTAACAACGCACCTAATGAAGCACTCATTATTTTGAAACAAAACTTATCACAGTTAGTTTATAAAGTAACACATATTTAGATTTAATAAAAATATTTCAATAATATTATCTCGGTATCGCGTATTAAGTCCGATTTTTCGAATGGAACTTCTGCTTGTTTTTTACGAAAGAATTCGTCTGGGAATATGACGTAAGTCTTACTTAAGGTCTGGTTCCACTTCAACTTGGTTTCTATATTTACTTTTAAAATAGCAGGAATACTGCGACCTGCTATTTTATATTGATTTTAGGGTACTAGGTTGCGAGCGCTAAGTGGGGAAACGCTGAAATAATTAATGTAATATATATACAGGGTAACTGAAAAGGCCGGCCAAATTTTAATATCCCTTATATTAAAATATATGCTGGTAATATATTTTAAATATTATTGCCAAATTGTAAAATTTACTTTTACAAACATTCATTTAGAACAATCCCTAAAAATGCTTCACTTGTTACGCCACGTCGTACCTAGTATGAGTCATGACGTCACCATCTTGCGAATGCGACTGCGGTCGATAGGAACCCTTTTTATGCTTTGTTTACGTTGTAACCATGCATTTTATATTTTGCGTCGGATAAAATTTGTATTGTTTTTAGTTTAGATGTTAAAAGATTGAAAGTGTTATCGATTCCAAACCGTTTCTCAAAATTGGGCTGGTGCTTTTGATGTAACCCTGTATATGCCAATTTATTACCATAGCAATAATAGAAAACGTAGTTTGGTCCTGAAAGCCTAACATTGATGGTTTGCTATTGTTTCAGGTACGTTGGGTACGAGTCTAAATCTAAACTCGACAGTGACTAGTGGTGGTGTACGTACGGTAGTCACAGAAGTCAGAACTCTTACCATTTTCCTAGTGAGTAATGCTGCCAACTTCATAATAAAGCAATAAGTCCAAATTCAAAACACGGATTTATTACGCGAAACACAACTGACTACGATTGTAATACGAAAATGAGATTTTTTCTTAGTAAATTAATTTAGTCTGGCACCCGATACTCTCTGCCTACCCTGTAAGGGATTTGGCATGAAGATATGTTTTTAAAAAACTTTTAACACATTTAACGTTTAAAACATTTTAAATTTGGGTAAGTACATAATTCATAGTTAGCAACTATACGAGTGAGTGGTCATGATTGTCATGATGTATACCAAGTACCAACCCTCGTATCTTTCATGCCAGCTCAAAAGCATCAAGGGTGCAAATATATTTATTTTACTATCCTAGCTTGTAGGCCTGTATCAACAAGTGAACAATATTTATACATGCTATAAATTTTTAAGTAGAAAAAATATACAAATTTAAAGCTAGTTTTCCCGCGTAAACTCGCACATGTGCTGACGATATGCTGGCACCGGGTTCCCATTGCGCATGCGTGGGAAACAAGCCAGCCATCTTGCGACGACATCCATTTTAAGAGGCGCATTTCGTTTTTGCTAAGTAAAAGTATATTAATATTGTCAACGGAGAACGTTTACAACGATCTCCTTTTTCGTTTCCTCTCTGAATATAATAAAAACCTCTTACATACTTTTTAAGTTGATAGTGTAGTGAGTGCAGTTCCGCTACAGAATTAGGTAACATTTTTTAAAGATCATATTCATTTTTTTAAACAGAGTTTTTATTTAAAAAAATATAAATACTGCGTATTAGTGTCTCAATACTATGCATTTAACTTAATAAAATAGTTTAACCACTGCATTTATTTTATTTTAAGTATGTTAAAACAATACGATTATTTCATTCCATAAATTACTTGTCATTTGAAGTTGTGATAAAAAAATAGTAAGGTACATGAAATAGTAAACATGCACTTCGCATATTATTAGATTATCTTTTGAATCTTTAGCAGTAAAATAAGGTACCAAGGGGATTATTATGAGCTCAATAAACATTGTTATTTCAATGACACTAAATGTTATTGGAGAAAGAAAATCTTATAAAGTAGGTATGCCATAAAGTAAATTTTATAAGTGGATTGTTAGCAGCATGGTATTAACACTGCTGTAACCGTTAATTTTAGTGCTCCTTGATATTTTTCCAAATGTTAGACTGTAGGCAATGAGACTTAATCCTGTGATTTATATCAATAATTTAAAAAATCATAGTGACATTTAAAAACATAAATTGATTGAATTTAAAAATTATTTTTTTACTTAAAGGTGGTAATTATTATCCCGAACAAAACTAAACGCAACTAAACAAAAGCAATAGCAATATGTTATTTTAACAAGCTAAATGGGTAAATTCAGCTGTCATACTAACCACTCAAACTGGAAGCTGTAACATGCACCCAACTTTAACTTGCCTAAATGTTTCGAAATTCCGTTGTCATTTTTGGCTACAATGTGATTGTAAAATATAAATACGAGCATCACAATTGGTAGTAATTGGTCTCCAAATTTCGTGTTCTTAAATCTTACAGCATTCCAAAGTAGATCGGCAGTAACAACGAAATAATGAGATCAAGATATAATATTGCACGACGTATTTGGTGATGTGCAAGTTGCAATCGATTTTACAGATCGATTGTTCGACATACATACATGTCTTCATGCCAAGTTCCTTGCGGGGTAGGTAGAAAGTATCTAGTGCCAGACCTCACGATCCTGACAAACCTGTCTGGCTTCCTTCACATTAATTACACTTTTCATATAAACACGCCGGTTTCGGGAACTCTTGACACCACCCTCGGATAATATCCGAGTGATCTGATCGTGAAATGTCAACCTTGGTCTCTCCGGATACCTACATCCATCCTCATTCGCATTGTATATTTGCTTTGTCAATTTTTCATCTGTCATTCTTTCCACATGACCGAACCAGCGGAGCATGTCCTCTCACATTTTAAAACCAACACTTTTTTTCAATCCCACTCTTTCTCGGATCTCACTGTTACGAATGCGGTCAGCGAGCATTATACCACAGATTTTCTGCTACTTTTTTTAATGTGAGTTTAGTAAATAAAAATTGAGGTGAGGCACCTTTGTCACTTGGGAGCAAGAAAAATAGATGATGGCCGATTCCCAGACATACTCAATATACTCACAAAATTTCATGAGAATCGTTCAAGCCGTTTCAGAGGAGTACTTGAACTAACATAGTGACACGATAATTTTATATATAAGATAAATATATATTTCTAACAGAAAGTATGTTTTAGTGACAAGCTTTTATTTGTAAGGGCTATACCCATCACTAAACTTGAGAAGTACTGTTCAAGAGGTATGATATAAACCCAAATACGATAGGTTAGGTAATGTTGAGTAAACAACTTTAACATACGAGCAAAGTCGCGAGAATCAGTTAGTAAAACCTAAAAACAAGCGTGAAAGAAGAGAATATTTGTTTATGTACGGATATCCGTTTATAACAATATTCCACAACTTCCGAGCGTACTGTCGCCATCATAAATACGTTCACTTAAGTAACTCACTGCAACAGTGCACTTTCATACACGTCTTTAGTTAGACATATTGAATGAGAGGCAACGCACTATAATCCCGCGTAACTACGAGCAAGCACGCAAGAAACTTTGGTCTTATTCAACGGAGCCTTATACACTATTCATAAGCACTATTTCAGCCTTTTCTATCCGCTTTTAAACGCTACCATAAGGTTAACGAACCCATTTTAAAATTTCAATACTAACTGACCCAACATACGTAGTCGTGTCCTAACTACGAATGTTAATTTCTATTCTTCCATATGAACCTTCTTCTGAAATTAACGGATACAATAAGGAAAACAATTAGCAAAATCGTTCTATCCGTTCAGGCATGATACGATGACCAAGGAAAATGGCGATTCAGTTTTTTCGGTGTATTTGTATCTTCACCCCCTTAATCCCGAAGTGGCAGGCAGAGGCACAACCAGACACCCACGACTAGCCGAAGACACTAAGTCCCACAATGTGATAGGTGGCAATCCTATCGCCAAACGGGCACATATCCAAACCCGAGCAATGTTTTTTTATTAGAAAGTTGGAAACACTAACACTGTTACTAACATTTGTTATGTGCGTATCACGAACTAACTTTTAGACATTTGGAACGATTGAGATCATTACTTGTGCCTGCCGCCAGTTCTCGCTATTGTCATTTTACTTACTGGAATATAGGTTAGGATAGTATACCGACGCACCTGTAACATCTATGATGTCTAGGCTCAGTTATCTCTTAGAATCAGGAAAACAACTTCAAGCAGGCACTAGCGTGCCTGCTTGAAGTTGTTAATTAAGTAGTTATTTTAACATTAAAGAGTACAAAAAAAATTAAAACTAGTCAAGAAAAAATTGGTAAACGAAAAATGTCCATTATATGGAATACAACCTCCAATGATAGATCTTCCAAATGAAAAAACAATTATCAAAATTCATTCATAATTTACGAAATAATCGACTAACAAACGTATAGACGAATTGAGAACCTCTATGGAGGTTAAAAAAACGTATGTACAGTACTATTTATATTACGCGATTCGGCTATATTCGTCAAGCTTCGGAAATCCGAATGTATCTTAAATATATCTATATAGAGTTGTTATTACACATAATTAATAATTTCGCTTAAATTTAGATTAGGTCAGCCAATTTAAAAATAAAAGGATAAAGTGATACGCAAAAGAGTAAAACGTGTAAGCCCGAAGCGCATAATTTAAATAGTAGTACTGCAATTAAAAATTTCATGGTCAAGTAAAGCAGAGTGCGGCTTTAGGCTAGTGCTTATTAAACTTGTAAAATTACAATTCATTCATTACGTAAGGTAAAAGTGGAGCGAAAAACGCTTGTTGTTTTGACCTGGACATTGTTAACTATTGTGATTCAAAGTGCTCTAAAGTTCGCACGAATTTCAAAACTGAGGATGTTTTTGTAGGTAATACCATAATGATACATAACTCACCTGATAGAAAGTAGTTTATTCAATAACTTCAGCTCAGCAAAATGTAAAAAATCGACTTCAATTTTACTACCACGTCATCTAAATACACAGAAAATGAAATATTAAGTTTACTCTAAATTTTATTTATTAAATATTAAGTAGTAGTAGTATAAAGTAGTTTTTTAAGTAGTAGTTTTATATTTTATCTCTAACTCTAAATTTTCGAGTGTACTTAATAATGTATTTTTGTTTCAAATCTAAAACCACTGGCAAGATCTTTAATCAAATCCATGGTCCTAACAAATACATAGCATACTGTCACTAGTACCGTGACAATTGACTAGGTGGTAGAGTTTCGCAGCAACTCGCCCCGATTGGTACCATCGCCTTATCTAAATCTGCCACCATAACGTCAGCGCTTACTGTTGTCGTGTTCCGGTTTGGAGGATAAGGTAGCCAGTAAACTTACTTTAGCTCGAGGTCTAACATCACGGCCTCAGATTAGCAACGCACCATTACCACCTTTGGTGTCTCTAGTCAGCGTGAATTTCTTACCATCAGGAAATCCGTCTGCTTGTTTCCTTCCAATATCATAAAAAAATGATAGATTGTGCATCGTGATCTAACTTTCAAAAAAATAACCATCAAAATTCATTTTTTGCTGTATGAATAACGTACTCAAATAATAAGCGCAGTAAAACCACAGTACCACGTTGCGATTTACTAATTCTTTTTTTGAAATACTGAAATAAATTTTATCAACATCCTACTACTAGTAGTTTCACTTATTAGTGCATACATTTTTGTTAATGTCACTAGTCGTCTCTGTGGTCTAGCGGTCCAAGTGTGGGACTTGACTTCATGAGGTCCTGGGTTCGAATCCCGGGTCGAACAACAAAAAGGAAATGTGGTATTTCCAATTTTCTAATAAAAATGTTGCCCGGGATTGGATATGTGCCCGGTAGGCGATAATAGGCTTGCCACCTATCACATTGTGGGACCTAGTGTCTTCGGCTAGTCATGGGTGCCCTGGTTGTGCCTCTGCCTACTCTTCAGGGATACGGGCTTAAAGATACTTTTTTTATGTCACTAGTGAGTATAACTCAAAAACTACAAGCCGAATCATATTAAAATTAATATGGGACCACCCCGGAATCATGGCCTAAGTTTTCAAAAAATAGTAATCAACGTCGGTCTGCGATTAGCCGATTAATCGCGTAGCTGACATACAAAAAATGCCGGCCTCAGGTGGACAACACACCATTACCATCTTTAGTGTCTCTAGGCTGCGTGAGTTTCATACCATCGGGAAATCCGTCTGCCTTTTTTTGCTTTCCATTACCATAAAAAATAGACGAATTTTTGCAGTTGGTTAATAAAATACACATAAATTGAGAACTTCCGGTTTTTTTGGCGTTGATTTAAACAAATAAATATTTTTAAAAATGCGTAAATGTAACACAAAAACCACATTAAAGTCTAAATAACTTAAAACCACACAACCATAAAAAATGTATACACAGAAATTTCGTCGTGACTAGTAATAGACAATTCTAAACTCAAACTTATGGCCGGTTGTATTTTATATTCATCCCCCGTTGAGAAAAGGTTGCTAGCATGTGGAGATTTAGAGTTGACTCAATCGGAAGATAATACCAGACAGTCATCCGATTCTGATTGACGATAGTTTGTTATCTTTTGCTAAATTTTTTGCAAAATGTGATTTGAGTTCTGGGTACTGGCCACAATGATATCCACTAAAAAAACTTTACCATAGCACCAATAACTGCAAAGAGAGTTTTGGCGCCATCGAGAGAACAGACAGTCGAAGTTTTTTCATAATTATTGAATTTCGTGTTAATATTGAATGAAATTAGTCAATTTTGGTGGCATTTTGTACAATTTTGTTCAGTGAAAGTGCACAAATGAAATAA
>NJDC01001621.1:95513-121780 GCA_002245475.1 Calephelis virginiensis
TTTGAAAAAAAATATAAAAACTGGAACAGTTATCTTTTAGGTATAATACTTATCTATGTTTACGTTAAATCTGGTGTTGATATTTTCATAATTGAAGTAGACAGTTGGGTTTTGCTTTCAAAAAAGGGTTAACTTTTTGATTTTTATCTATCGAGCAAAGTGAAATGAATCGTGTTTTGGAAACTCTAGTCTTATAAAGCATATTAATGTTAATCTTGTGTATTTTTGTCGCCAAGATCCATAATTGCTTGGTATGAAAAAAACAGTATATTGCTGACGTGTTTAAGCATACATGGCCCGTTAATAATATGCCCATTTACTTACAACTTACTTACACCAAAGCCCTATATCTGTGAAAATATCAAGACATTTTTGTAAAATGATTAGGTACCTAGGTTAGTTTTTTAATGTGAGAGATGACGACTAATGGTAAGAGACAACAGTGGTAGATGTGATAGGTTAGTCGTTATTGCTGTCTCGACGTGTCGGTCCCAGTAGCGGTTTTAGTAATAGCAGTGCCCTGGGCGTAATTTGTACGGCACCCCCTATATGATGTTTAAGATCATCCTAAAAGTTAAATAATATATAAGGAACATGACCTGACGCCATTTACATTTTGGCACCCTGGGCGGTTACCCAAACACGCCATACCCAAACGCCATCCCTGGTCGGTCCTATTGTGCAAATCTTACGGCTACCTACTACTACTACTCTACTACTCTACCCTCCGAACCAGATCTTGACTGTTATTATAGCATTATGGGTTTCATTATAGTAAATAATCAGTGGTAGAGTATGATAAACTAAATTATATTGCTAATAAATAAAATTAACAATCTTTTCATGTGTAAAAAAAACCTAGATAGCGATCATATTATCAGGTATGTAAAACATTCAGATTAAAATTATTTTTCCTAATAGAAGTTGATTTCACTATTATTGGTTTATTATAACGAGTCGTCAGAAACCTCAAAATTTATATAAAAAGTAGCGACATCTACACAAATAGAATGGAAGCTTTTAAACTTTGTCGACACTGCTATCTAGCGTGTACAGCTTGAACTATTTTCCCGAACAAGACTCTCATAATCTTTTAGTTCCATATGTGTTACTTAGATGGCGCTTATTTGGAACACTGTTACTTCAAATAAAATAAGATAGATGGCATTTGTAATGCTGAACTTTTCCAATATTTGTTTTGATTATTTATTATCTGAGCCATTTTTATCAAGATTAACTAGTAATTGGGAATAAATATTAAATGAAACTGTAATAGTTACTTAGAAGTGTTCAAAGTAAGTGCTGCAGACTAATTACTTAATAAAGCTTTCTATTTTCAATAGCGCTTGTTAGGTGCTTACATTTTATGAAACTTATGTAATTAATTTCTTTTTTTGACCAAAAAAATAAAAAAAATATTACAAGTTTTTGTTTTATTTATTCAGTTAATACCAAGAAAATAGAATCTATTGAATCTTATATATAGTTACTTACTGTATTGTAATGAATCAAATAAACGCAACCGTTTTTCTTTTTTATTACAAAAACATATTTGCATGCACATGCGTATATTATAGTTCAACTCTACTAAACATCACTTTTCGTGTAAACTGTTAGGAACTGTTAATTAAGTACCACACTTTTCTTTAATTAATCGACCAAAACTAAGTTTAGTAGGTATTTAGTGCCACAGAAATTACATGTTTTCTAGATCTTTAAAAAATAATTAGCACGTGTCGTGCTAATTATTTAATGAAGTCCTACAAAGAAAAATTCAAGTTTAGAATATGTATTTCGAAAACTGGGTTTATTGTTCATTCCAAATTATGCGAAGATTTTTTTTTTTTTTAACTAAGAGAGTTAACAAAAAAAATATGCATGATATCTTTATTTTTTTGCTGGTCTCGGACATAGACTTTGTTGTTTATTTATATAGATATGAGAGATCGTTGTTGCTGAATAACGGTAAGTATCTAAAATACAACATGACATAAATGGCAATGGTATAACTATTTCAAATAAGAAGAACCGGCCGATCACGTCATCACACAATGCCTGTCCAGTTATGGCGCGGAGCGATTTATACATTTGTTTACAGAGTTCTAACTTCTAGCAACTAATTTATTAATACTTTATTTCCTCTATGAGGTTCTATGTCCTTAAACTTTAGAGCCTAATCGAGTTCTACCTAGGCTTACTATCTTTCTTACCTCGAAATCACTGTCGTTTAAAAATACTTTACCTTTCGGTAAAAACTATAGATAAATCTAATTTTAATATATATCATGTTATCTGTAGTAGAGGAAGTGAAGATTTTTAAAGGATGCCTAATAAAATTTTATTTCAAAGTCAAGTGGATGTTAATGGATTTCCTCCTGATTTAAGACCCAAGAGGTGGTAATCCTACTGAAATAATGTAACTTAGATAACTGTAGTATATTTTATTTAAGAGTAAAGTACTTAATCTGAAAAAATACAACTACTTTAGTAAAAAGATACTTGCTTTTTGAAAATCTTAATTTTGGCATAAATACCTAGATTATAATAATATTATAATACCTATCTGCTACACTTAGAAGTTAACGAAAAAATCTTATCATCAAAAAATACGTTTTGCCAGTGAAACTTTCAGTTTTCGTATATGTTTCGTATTATGTAAATCTTATAAAAAATTGTTGCCAGTAAAAAACAGGCTTGCAATTTTAAGCCAGTATTAACAGAAAAGTACCCAACTAAAATGCCTACAGGTACGCATAAAAAATCTGAAATTAAGACAAGATTATTACTTATTATCAGTTATATCAAGATGTGATAGTTGCGACATTTTTTAATTAAAAGACATTTCATGAATAAATTATTTGACATTTCTAAATTCACTTTGAATAAAAGAAGAGTTTTTTATTCATCGTGATAAAGAACTACAGATAATATGATAATTTATGTTTATAATCTCGACAAATAGAGCTTGTGCAACAGGCAGCAAGATAACAAAAACTTTAAGTTATGCAATCTGTGACAAAAACAAAATGGCTGAATTTGATAAAACCTTAATCTGATTATGTTATTTCACTAATATCAGAAAGGGCGTTGACACAACTAGAAACATTCATAGAAATCAGGAAGGCTAGCTACATGTAACATCTACACTGTTACGTACAAACAGGCAACAGCGCAGCCTCCGATGTGGTGGTGGTAACATCGGAATGCTATAATTCAGTCGTACTACCTTAACGGTTTGAGTGAGAGAGATGAAAGCTTGTAGATGACAAGGACAGAACGACGATATGGTTGAACGACCGATCAAATAAGTTTTGTACGAGGCTATCGTATAGCACGTAGGTTTTATTTCTTCTAACGTGTCGAGGGCGCATGCGCTATAACCTGATTTCAAAGATGGCGCGTGCAAGTTTCCCGCCTGACATGAAAAGGCGCGAAACTCAAATAACGTTATTTCAAATTTTCCAGGTGGTTCGATATATTTTCGATAAAGTTTACAGTGACTCTACATAATATAACATATTTTATAAGGTTTACATAAAACCTAAAATACGTAAGGTGCGTTTAGGCTTCTTTTTCACTACCTAATACTGCTTAATAATGACCCATTCATAACAATTACTTATTTAATGTACTTAAATCAATTAAAAAAAAAAGATTTTTATCTTAAAGTGAACTTTCGTAGAATAAAAGTTAGTTAATTGTCCGAGTATACTTATGTATTATCAATAAGATTTTTAAGGATTTTAATAAACAAATAACTTTAATTGATTTTCCGCGACCTTTTAAGATTAACCTAGAACCTGTCAATTACTTTTCTAAATTACATTTATCTAGAATATATTGTAGACAATACTCATATCTCCTCTGTGGTCTAGCGGTCCGGGTGTTGGACTTGACTGCATGAGGTCCCGGATTCGAATCCCGGGTCGGCCAACAAAAAGAAAATTGGATTTTTCCAATTTTCTAATTAAAAAAGAATGTTGGTCGGGATTGATGAAATGTGCCCGGTTGGCGATAGGCTTGCCACCTATCACATTGTGGGACTTAGTGTCTTCGGCTAGTCGTGAGTGCCTTGGTTGTACCCCTGCCTACCTCTTCGGGGATATGGGCGTGAAGATACAATACTCATAAAATATTCGATAACAGTAGTGTTTACTTTTTTAAATAAAAAGTAAATATCTACTTTCAACAGTGTATCCGTTATGGCTATTTAAGTTTATTTTTACCTAACTAGAACTATTTTTTTTTGTTACAGGTAAGGATGTTCATTTTTAAAACTTAGTTAAAAAGGTTTTAAGTAGGTAAGTTATAAGTATACTAAATTGTTTGGAATATATCAAGCTGATGTGTTTTTAGATTTTTTTATACAAGTCCATAACTTAACTGACTACCGAACAGCTATGGCTTATGAAAAAGGTGATATAATTTGTTTCCTTTTTTTTATTTATTTGTTTCCCTATGGAAAATGAATTTAAATCAAATGTCAGGCTTGTGTCTATAAATAGGTATTAAATAATTTAAAAGCCTTTCAACTGCAAACATCCGACTTAGATTTCAATAAGTAATTCATCTACGTACAAAAAATTGAGTATCTTCCTCGACTGTTTTGTTTAGTATTGGTTAGCAATGATCAGATCCAGTCGGGACCATTTCGAAAATATGACATTTGAAATAAAAAAAAATTGATTCAGAAATGACGGAGAAATGGATTAACATATAAAACATAAAACCTCCTTTTTTAAAGTCGATTAAACATACTTAATTGGATCAGGAGATTGCCATGTAGCAATGAAATTGCTCTACTTAGGTATGTTCCCGAGATGGTCTTCTTAGAAAGTAGTTGTAATATACTTAATAACTTGTCTCACATTCTCAGAATAAACAGTCCGAATATGTTACTCCAAACAACATATTATTCCAGTTCTATTACTATAATTTTCTCTTGTCTAACTGTAACCTTATAGTCCAGTCACAGCTGAACTTCAAAGATTTCGTAATCACAACGGTTTCTAAAGCAAATTCAAGATAAAGGAGGTCATTATGTTTTGGTCGTAATGACCACACAAGCTTTGTCGTGACATTAGTAAATCGTGTAGACGGCAAATTTTACAAAAGACAAACGTTCAAAGGCAAAGTATATTAGTTTTTGTGTCTGATCTATATTAATATAATTCAAGAGTATTAAAACCACAAAAAACTTCGATTTCATTGAATACGTCATCTTAGTACACAAATTTTTCGTCAATTTTCTGGAATCCCAAAATCATATTATAACTTGGTGGTAAAGGGGTTACGAAAGAAGTTCTTTCTAATACAAAAAAAGTTAAAGTCGGTTCACAAATGACAGAGAAATCGTCGTGTCGTCCAAAATACAACCTCCTTTTTTAGATGCGGTTTAAAATAAAAAAAAATTTGTTGTTTTGCGAGTTTCCTTGGATTTGCATTTTTTTGAAACAGCAGTTCTGGATTTTTTTAAATTGTAAACTAATAAAACGTTTCGTAAAAAGTTAAAAAACAAATCTAATTTAGGCTTTGTTGTGTGTAATAGTTTTAACGTAAAAATTCATAGTTTTGGAGTTTACCTTTTACCTTTTATTACCTTTCTAATAATAATTAGTCTGCCACTTGGGCAAAAAAATCAAACAAGTCAAAAATTGTGAATTTTTGTCAATCATAAGGTAATTTTAAGGTCTTCACATTCATAATACAAAAGGGTTAAAAATAATACCTGTCACGTTTAGTTTCTAAGACAAAGTGAACAAGAACTTTACATAACCCTTAATTAATCCAGTGGAAAACTAAAGCGGCCTGGGCCCAGCGGGCGACCTTCACACGGCTCGAGGTCGGCATACAATGCCACAGTAAAAGCCACGAATAAAAAAGAAAAAAGTGTACCAAGCGTGAGCCTGTAGCCCTTACCAATTTGTAGCTTTGTGGTGGCCAATGAAATAAAAAACACACACATTGTTGATAGCATTCGTTTAGGAGTTTTCTAAGTAACAAATTAGTTACAAAAACTTTGATACTAGTAAAATATGGTTTGGGGTATTGACCAATGGAGCTATTGGTCTCAGTGTTGCCATCTCTACGTCTTTTTACATAGATCTACGTATTTTAAGCCGTTTTTGCAAACCTACAAACTTTAATCCCAGAAACTACGTATTTTCTATCAAAGTTGTTTAAATTTGCAAAATAGACTGAATGGGCATAATTTCCTTGATTTTCTGAAAAAAAAGTTACTAAACGTTCCGTTTCATACTAATGCACACTCACCTCGCCATTCAACATGTCGCTCATGACATGTCACATGGGATATATGAAATTTGAAATATGACGTGACTGTGGAAAACGAAACGTCTTGACGTCAAAATGAATTTTAAACTAAAAAGTATATGGTTTTAACGCCATCGTGAAAGATGGACGTATTTTTTTTAAATTAATGTAAATAAACCAATTTTACTCAATTAACACATGTTTTAATTGAGTAAAATTGCTTAATTTAGGTAGTAATTTGTTCAATTTTGGTCAGTTCAAGCGGATAGGTGAAACAATGAAGAAGAAATTAGTGTATTGAGTATTTCCTCGTTGCCGCCAAATCTTCAAAACGAGCTTGAGAAAAGTGGCCACCGCTTTACTCAAGACCCTGACAAGACTTTCTATTACGACTAATGACTTTAATAATTGATATTTGATAAAACGAATTAAAAATATATAACAAGAAAATGTTTATTTATACGGAAGACGTGGCTGTATGGAGTCAGATCCTTTGCCTTTCCTCGACTGGGATAAAACTAAACAACAACAACTACTAAAAACTTTTTCAAACGAAGATTAAAAAACGACCGGAAACTAATAAATAATTAAATTGATTTCGAAGAAGTTGTTTAATTCCGATATTTTTCAACTTCCCAAAACTAACATAATTAGCTTCACACCAACACGCTAACAGGCTTACTTTGTACAAAAAGTGGGCTAAAAAAACCGCGAGCCTTCGCAGGAACATATTAAAAATTATAATAAATATATGTATGAATTTCATTTGTATGAAAATGATAATAAAAATTAATAATTTAAACAAATTAATTACTGTTTGTTTGCTGTCTACTACTTTTGGGTTTAAATAAATTATTGTTTTATTCACTTTTACCTACCCTACTCTCTTCATTTTACTGAAAAAAAAAAGTACGTAGATCTACGTATTTTCTATGTGGAAATTTTACCATTTCTACGTAATTTTCTACTCAGATCTACGCCTTTTTCAAAATCCGAGTTGGCAACACTGATTGGTCTTATAACTTCATTGATTTTTTATTTTGCATCTGAGAGTGTTTTTTATTAAACTAAAAATAATATATAATCTGATAAAATTAAATGAATTATAATTGTAAGGGAATACTAGTTCTCGTATATAAGCTTTGACTCAGTTACACTGATTTCATTTTTTGAAAAATAATTTGCCAGCTTAAATTAAAAAAAAAGGCTGAGGTACAACATTGTCAAAACGCGATTTCGTTTTTATTACCACATTATTAAAGTAAGTAAAAAACAAAGCAACAAGTACACAAAGATACGCAATTTCGAATATATATTTCTAAAACCACTTATTGAATTTTGTTGAAATGGGAACACCTCGGATTCATAGCCAACCTTTCAAGAAAAGGACCAACCAAATCCATTATAAAAGAAAAAATCTTAAGTTGAATCAACCTCCTCCTTTTTGGAATTGAACACAAATGTTATATTTTAATGTTGGGCTAGCAAAGCCGTAGGCACAAGCTAGCTTTGTGATTATGAGATAATTAATAGCCAGAAAATAATATATCGAAATCCCTCAAGTAATCACAAAAAAGGAGAGATGAAATAAAATTATACAGTCCATTGTTTTACGTTTTAATTTAATACAAAATCCGAATGTATTGAATTATAGGTATCAGAACAATTGTACCAAACACAAAAGGATAGATCCGAATCCTTTAACACTATTTGCTGAAGAATTCTCGCCAGTATCCCTTTGCAATAAGAATGTAAATAATTTTACTTCGTAGAATAGTACGAAGTCACGTAGCCTATGCCTTAATATTGCCGTTAATATCCTCGATGTGTGATTACTTTGGAATTTCGAAATTTGTGTCAAGATTCTCTTGAACCTGACACAATGTTGAAACGCGAAGAAAGTATGTATTTGTTTGTTCCATTTATTCCTGCTACGTTTAAACCGAACAGGACTTTTTTAAAAAAGCTACTTTCAATACGAATCTCCCATATCATTAAACATAATTGAAAATGTGTATTTAAATAAATGTAAACATAAACTTGTTTCATAAAAATTGTGATGCATATTCTCTAAATAAGAGGAATAAAAACAATCTTGCTGTGCATATCTCGTTTCCACAAAATGTGTTATTCTTACATTGTCCAATGTATGTATACCTTTTTACAATAAACGTCCCGAGCATATAAGACTTATCTTTTAATAAATTGAAATAATGTATTAAATTTAAGAAAAAGTATCTTCACGCCCATTTCCCCGAAGAGGTAGGCAGAGACACAACCAGGGCAACCACGAGTAGCCGAAGATACTAAGTCCCACAATGTGATAGGTGGCAAGTCTATCGCCAACTGGGCACATATCCTATCCCGAGCAACATTTTTTTTATTAGAAAATTGGAAAAATCCGATTTTCTTTTTGTTGCCCGACCAGGGATTCGAACCCCGGATCTCATGCAGTCCAACAGTAGCGGTTCAGTTGTAGTCCAACAACTGAACCGCTAGAACACAAAGGCGAGGCGTAAGGTTTATCATAAAATTTCAGAACATTTAGAAGACAGGAATGGTTGGTATTAATTTCTTCTCATACCAATCTCTACATAATTTATAAAAATATGTAATGTAATATATTTTTATAAATTGTATTTGTCAGAAAAAATACAAGCTTTCTGAGTTTCTTTCGCCAGATCTTCTTGGTGAGTGCCCGCGTCCCATTCTGTTGGTACCCTAACCTTTGTAAAGGTAATGTTAAATAAATGTATTCTTATTCTTTTAAGACCGATTGTTATCGATTCTACGCTTTTTTTTAATAACACTTAGGTATACTATTCCACAATCCACTTAATTGTAATATGAGTACCTACTCAAATTATAAATTATATATAAGATAAGAAGACAATACATTATATGACATATATCTTACCTTATATGTATTATTTATAAGATACATGACTTAAATATGCACAAACGCAATGAAATTTCACCAAATACCGACTATGAAAAGTATTAAATTTATTTTTAATGTGTTATACTTAGCTTATTTTTAAATCAAGATGACACCGTTTAAATTCATTGTAAACATATTCCATTATCCAATTATCATATTTATTACAATCGTAGGTGTTATAATATCATGTTCCAGAATCACGACAGATTATCCGAATACCGACATCATAATACGAGTAGATTTCGAATAACAAACATTATAAATATTGTTCCACATGATTTGCATATTAGATGATAAACCTGGCTTCTCTTGCGTTACTCCAAGCCTTCTCTTATCTGTTAAGAATCTACATATATATTAATACGTGAAGCAAAATCTTTGAACCCCTTTTTACGAAAATTGCGCTGATGGAGGAGTATGAAATTTTGGCTAACTTATAGTTTATGTGTAGGAGAAGTGCAGAACGCTAATACTTTTTAATGGTAACGTTTATAAAGTGCATTAATTCAAAAAATAAAACATTACACGTACTACCATGCATTTAACACACACAAACAAATATATTGATGATAACGATAAAAGATCACAGATGGCGCACTATGAAGTTTGGAAACAAAGTAGTTGGTCTTGAGAAATAAAGATGGCGTTCTTATCAACAAGATATTGTAATTTTTATGGTCGAATTTCGAACAATGGGCAACCACTTGTATTAGCAAATCGGTATAGCCGTTCTAAAATTGTTACTTATCATCTATTAGCGACATTTGTGTTTTTAACACAAAATTGATGGTGCTTGTCATGTACAAGAGATCGTTGTCTCTGTTTTCTTCAGGTGATGAATTCAAACCTAGTCGAATCAATAATTCTAAAAAAACACTAGAAATGTTTAGCGAGCTAAATTTGCAAACTTTCTTTCTCCTTGCTGATTGATAAAAATCAAACATAAGGAATATTGACTGTAAAAAAGTATCTTCATGTCCGTATCCCCGTAGAGGTAGGCAGAGGTAGGACCGGTTCAACCATGACTAGTCAAAAATATTACATCTCGTAATGTGAGAGGTGGCAAAACCTATCGCTAACCAGGCACATATCCAATATGCATCCAATATGTTTTTTTACTTTGAATTTAAAAAAAATACACATATTTTTTGGTTGCCAGACCCATCCAGCCCCATACCGCTAGACAACAGAAGTAATTATTTGTACTGTATCTTTTTATATTTCTTTTTATTCATAATTTTTCGAAACAGATTTCATCTTTTTTATGTTAAAACTAGATAAAATCGGCTTTGTTATTTTGAAAATAGGAAAAATAATCACATTAGTATTTATAATTCACTAGATTTTAGTCCGCGGCTTCCCTCGCATAAGTTTTTAAAAAAATATCTTTTGTTACTTTTAATAAATCCAATAATATGTATACAAAATTTCACGATAATTGGTTAAGTAGTTTAAACGTGAAAATGTACTAAACTTACAGTCGCGTTTACAGAATGTAAGTATCATTGAAAGTTCAAAACACTTTAATGAACTTAAAGTACACTCGAAGCAATATATTAACAAAAACAAGTAAATAAAGGCTTGTAAAAATAACTTGAAAGTACAGAGCGCTATCTAAAAAAAAAGTACAGAGCGCTATCTCCAGCACATATAGTCTGGCGCCACTTACAAGTCTGCTTACGCTTTCGATCACGCTACGTCCAGACCAGTCTAACCGCATTGAACCTACCTATAGTAGTTCAAGAATGCGACCTTACTTCTGTTTTATGTATAGCACTGATAGAATCAGATATCGTTTATTTCACATACACCATAAAAAGGCACTTGTGATGTGTCCATATAACACTGAAATCAACCACCGGATCGTAGCCACATACTAAGAAGATCCAGTAAAAGAAACTCATTTGGTTTGTCTGTTTTCCTCATTTTGCAATATGTATACAATAAATAAAAAATACATTATACGTTTTATAAGAGACTAGCGGCCCGGTATGTGCTTCGCTACATATATGATCGTATGAATGACATAACACAACAAAAGAAAAAAACAACTGAAAAAAGTTTCAATATAACAGCGAGGATTGTGCTATCATCTGAAAAAAATTTGAATTTGACTGAAAAATACCCATTAACTAAACGATCCGCCATTTATTTAATGCATTTGTTACAAAAAATGTGATAAATGAAGAACCGCTCCATCGATTTTATGCAAACTTCACCAATAAACCATCTACAAAATAGTCCAAACAAAGTCTAGAATTTGGTTTGGATAGGTGAGCCCGTTCTTGAGTTATAAAATTACAACGAAAAGTGGCATTGATTTTTATATATATAGATTAACATGAGAAGCAATTAATCCCAAGCAATCTGCTAAAAATTCGCCAGCAAAAATAACCTTTTTCATATGATTTTAATTTGGCGCGTAAGTCTTTTACATAATCGAGGTTTATTTTTTTATTTTATTTTGATAGCAAAATCAACAGCTAAAGTTTGAGAAAATTAGAACTAAGAATTAATAACAGTCAGCCAATTACAGATTTTCACAACTAGTTTATTGTGAAAACTCCACATAAGAATTGCTTACTATGTGTATACGAGACGTAGTACGTTATAAAAATACGATAATTTACTTACGGCCAAACTCAGAAACGTCAATTAACATATAATCTAAATCGTCGACTTAGTGACTGATTAAAAAACCGTTGAAGTATCTGAGCACCGCCGTAAGATTATCAGTTAGCTATATAAGGGTTTCCCTATATCACCAGACCAGACCAAATTTACCCTGGCACTGTTAGATGACGAACATATAAATATTAGTCGTGGATTCATTCGCATTTTAAAGTTTTCACTAGAGCTTTCAGGTTAAAAACGGTTTAACAGTTAGCAGTAAGAACGTAAAATTTTTGCATTTGTATAATCAAGCATAGATTTTTAATAAAGTTGTTATTGTAACAATTTATACGACAAAACATTATTTATTTTTATTGAGTTAGTATTTATAGTTTGTAATCAAAGTAACCAACACGTACAAATAAACAAATTACGTCATACGACATATCTTTTTATATTATACATATCTAAACATATTTGGATGTTTTAGACGAATCGAACAATATCTTAATCAGGTAAAGGCTTATAAGGCAGCTTTTAAGATGTGTTTCGGATTTTGTATACATACATTAAGGCAACTAAACAAAACACATAACTCGTGTTTGTAACTGGTTAAGAAACAAGCAGTAACTATTGTTTAGTAATAATATCCTTAGAATATTGTAACTTGAGAAGTTATTCCGACACAAAGTACATAGTAAGGTAGTTAAGCACAGCGCTTCTCAAACTGGGGTAAACGAACTGGCATAGGTTTATTTATTTCTGATTTTTTGATAGAAATACATCATAGGGACATATCCAAAACTGAATTTTTAGTGGTAACACTGAAACTGAAATGCGTCAGATTTATTTTAAAACATTTATTGTATAGATTATTGTGCAGGTACACAAAGAAAGAAAGTATTACAACGAAAGGCTCGTAATTGTCAGGCAAGGAAATATTTGTTATACTAGTGTACTATAACTTTTGTCCTGAAAGTTCAAGATAAGATTGTATAAGACTTATGTTGCTGTCTCAAAACTCACGCCACGATAAATTATCGGCGAAGTCGGAATCGGAATATTCTGTCTTCTCTTGGATTTTAGTGAGCGTGAGACGTTTCTATCACAAGATGAATTCCAGAAATGCTACCAAACTAATCTACTCTAAATTAATAAAATTTGATTAAGCGAAATTTAATAATGCGTAATATTACCTCTATAAAGTTACTAAATCGTGTCAGAACGGATAAAGTCATCTTAATCTCAACTTAGCGTGATCCCGTAGAATAGCAATAATTACAAAATAAAGGCGAATGAATTAATCCCCAATCAGTTTTTTTTTGTAAAATATAACATAAGTTTCATAGGAAAGCAAATAAAGCAGTATCCATTCTATTTATTTTGAATAAATTGAAAAAATATGTTTGCGTGATTAAAAGCTGGTAACGATTAGATAATAGAATTACCAAACAATAACGTCTAAACATTTAAAAAATGATCAGATATTGCTATTTTTGTTCTTAACATTAAGATATTGCTGTTTGAACTCACACTTAGAGATATTGCTATTTTTACAAAGACATTGCAGTTTTCTTCATATTAATAAGTGTTTGTGATTGGCTTGTTGAGATATTGTTGCGTTTTACTTAAATATGCTTGGATAATTTAATGGATATGCAACATAACTAACCTTATGTTGCAGATTCACGTGATCAACATATACTACTTTCCATTACTTGAACTCTTGGTTTGCTAGCCAGTTTGTGACATAAAAAGGTAAAACCGCGGACAATGATTAGTAGAGGTTCAAGTTTGAGTAGCGTTGACCTAGAACTATGCACCATTATATTGGACTCGTGCTCTGGCTAAGTAAGCCGGCACGCTCGCCACAAATGACGAAGGAATTTCACCCGTACACGAGAAACAAAGATACGGTCATGTTTTAGTATGAGATGCCTAATTGGTTGGCTATAACGGCTGGAGCTTAACGCTGACCCCAATGATATTTTAATGTACAAATGAGCTTTAACCATATCGCCTTGTTTCTTCGCTTTTGTAAAATAGTTCCAAAATTATTAATGATTATTAATAGTTTTTATATATAAATTACTCCCGATTCCATAGTATCAGGCCTAAATTAGCTTATTTTTTCCTTATGACAGGAAAAACGAGAAAAATCCCAGAGAAAAAAGAAAAAAAACAATGCTTTAATATTTACTAATTGTTAGTAGTAATTAATGTCAAAGAGATATGAAGTTCGCCAGGTCGGCTAGTATAATCATAAAATTGAAAATTTATAATAATTCCCAACTAAACCTGTTTGTAATTTGTAGCTAAGACCAATCTCGATCACCATCATAGCTTCCTTATAAAAAAACATCGTCAAAATTAGTACAAGTCCGTTTAGGAGTAAAATACAACAAACACACACTTATAATCTTATTTTTGTCGGGGGTTAAAAATTTTAAATATCGTCGTAATCGGTTCAGGCATTGAGATGTAAGTATTAAGTACACATATAGCCACAAATCAACGCGTTATCTTCACTTTAGTAAAGCAAAGACATTCATCAAATTGAAAAGATTTCAACGGGTAATGGGTAAGGTTAGTACTCAATAGGTTAGTAAATACAAACATGCACGAACGTTATGTTCATATTCAATTATTACATCAAATATTGTTAATACATAGGTATTCTCAAATTAAATATTGGTGTTTAATATTAACTCTAAATATTAATTTACATAAACCTTGGCAGGCGTGCATATAATATAGATAATTACATGGAAGCTTTTTAATTTTTGACATAAACCAAAAAGGAGGTTATCAATTCAAATGTATGTTTTATTTTATGTTTGTTACGCGATTATTAAGCTAATAATGACTGTAATTAAAATTGCAACTCAACAGGAACAGATAAGAAACAAACCTGGACAGATCGTAGCCTTTGCCGGGATAATTACTAAAATTATAACTAAAACCGACACTCGATTTTGGCAGTCACGACTAAGTTTAAGCTCTATTATAGCAAAAAGATAATTTGATAAAATATCGACCACGATTGCCACTGGCTGGTTTAAGAATGCTTCTTAAATCAAATTTAAAAAAAGGAACGCATGGCTGGCCTGTCAGATAGAAGATAGCGCGGTCGTGGTCCGTTGTCGTGCGGTCTGTATCACATCATCTCGTCTGCTCTGTACCTCTTTTTGGACCTACCGACATTATATACCTGATTTTATATGGGGAAGAATTTTGATTAAAATAACAACATTACACATTCTTATAAAAATGAAACAGTATCTTCACACCCATATCCCCGAAGAGGTAGGCAGAAGCACAAACAGGGCTGGCCGAAGACACTAAAATGAAAATCTCTTTTTTTCTTTCTTCTTCTAAAACGGATGTGACCATTTCGCTAACATTCTTTATTGAGTTAATTGTTGTAATAAATAACAAACACACCTTGACACGTTACAAAAATTAAATCTAGCCCCCAAGTATGCTATGAGTGTTATTTAACTATACTAATATATAAAAATACTTATATAGATACTGATATAATTTTAATAAACACCTAGATCCGGAAATACAGACATTTAAATGATCATTACACAAATGCTTGCTCCTTCGGGAACCGAACGCGACCCTCGCGGCTGGACCGATTTTATTTGATCCAAATATCAATATCGTGTGTATTTCACTATGCAGTTTGAAAACTTAATTGGACTCGGTAGATAGCCTTGCTATCCGTATTTCACCAAATAACGTGGCTCTAAATTTGCAAAAAAATTTTGCTATTTTGGAACCCATAAATTTTTTCATTGCCAAAAAACACTAAATATTTTTTATAAGATTTTCGATGTTAATTAAAATACTTAGATTTTAAGACATGTTTTATCAAAATCGATTTATCCTGATAAAACTGCTTCACAAGCGCCAGTAATGTTAAGCTATTATTGTTTTAATATGGATTATACGGAAAATAATTAAAGTAATACTTATTACGGAAAAGCAATTCGCGGCTAAGCCTGTAGATAACAGTTTTATGTGCATAAGGTTATCTATAAATAGAAAAGGAATTAATCCCATTGATATTATAAATGCAAAAGTTTATCAGTTTGTTTGTTTGTTACTTCTTCATGCAAAAACTGCTGAACCGATTTTCATAAAATTTGGTACATACATAGAGAGCAGCTTGAATTAAAACATATGTTTGTTTTATCCCGAAATAATGTTTCTGTGGGACCACGCGGACAACGCCGCTGGCAACAGCTACTTAATTATAAACGTGTGAAAATTTAAATTAAAATTGTTAATAAGTTATTTCAGAATGCGGCAAAATAACGCCGCGTAGGCAAAGCTACGAGTATTAGTTAGTAGCTAAACATGTTTGAGTAAGAAGTGTGAAGATGACGAAGCCTAACAGTCGGTGTTTCTTAATTTGTATGGGGCACACGACTTGGTAGGGCCGTTTGAGCGGCCATGAACTTCCTGTTATATTTTATACATTATAAATAATTGGTACTACGTTCAGTAACATGCGTACCACCTATTAGCGATGGTTTTCGGTTTTCATTAACGTGTAACTAAAAGTAATAACTTATAATTTAAAAAAGGAACTTCACGCCCATATCTCCGAATAAGTAGGCAGAGGCTTAACTAGGGCACCCACCCGAAAGTCCTTCTATGTGATAGGTGGCAAGCCTATCGCCAAACCAACACATATCCATTTCTGGCAGCTTTTTTATAAGAAATTTGAAAACACATTTTCTTATTTGTCGCCTTAGCGGAGAATCGTACCCGGGACCTCAAGAAGAAAAGTCCACCGGACTGCTAGACTAAAGAAGCAATCCACTTATAATTTTTGATATTTGAAATTAAGATATAAGTACATGTCTTCACGTCAAGTCTTTTTCTAGGTAGGCAGATAGTGTCGAGTGCCAAGTGAGACAATCCTAACAGAACTCCTTAATTCCCCTACATTCATCCAAATTTTCATACAAACATACTGGGTTTCGGAGACTCTTGACACCACCTTCGGATTTATCGGAACAATTTTATCGTGAAATGTCATCCTAGGTCTCCTCGGGTACCTTCATCCATTCACATTCGCAACATATATCTTTTTTTTCTTTTTTTTTATGATGATGGAAGGCAAACAAGCAGAAGGATTTCCTGATGGTAAGAAATTAAAAAGACACCAAAAGTTGTAATGATGCGTTGCCAACCTGAGGCCGGGATGTCAGGCCTGGAGCAAAAGTAAGTTTACCGGCTACCTTACCCTCCAAACCAGAACATGTTAACGGCAAGCATTGGACGTTATGGTGGCAGGAATAGGTAAGGCGATGATACCAATCCGGACGAGTCGATGCTTAATAAACCATTTAAAATTGAGGATTTACAGAAAGCACTATTTACATAGAAATATGTTAACAAAAATCTTATAAAATATCATTGCGTGAATCAAGGATAAATAAAATGTAGGATTTACCATACACGTTGATTTTACCAGATAATATCGCATATGTAATTCGAGCACGTAGTTTTTCCGCGTAGCTACATTTTTATCAAGAAATAAATATTCAGGTATCACTTAGCCTCTGTAAACACGAAACGGTGGAGGTGACATGTTTTACACACATCGAATGCTAAGCGATATAATATGAACTCAGTTCACATTGTAAAATCAGCTCTGTATATTCTGCACATTTCTAGAAAAATTGCTAAGGGGATATTCGTCGCATCAAGGAATAAGTATTGGATCAATTTTCTTTGAGTTTTCACTTATATATACTTACTAGCTGTTACCCGCGGCTTCGCCCGCGATAAATTGAGATGTAAGGTATCCTATCTCTCAAGTTGGATCGAACTGCACATGGTGTGCGAATTTTATTATAATCGGTTAAATGGTTTAGGAGTCCATTGAGGACAAACATTGTGATACGAGATTTATATATATTAGATATAGGCTTACCGTGACTGACACCGTGACATCTGACTAGGTGGTAGAGTTTCGCAGCGACTTACCCGGATTGGTATCACCGCCTTATCTATTCCTGCCGCCATAGCGTCATGACGTGTTCCGGTTTGGAGGGTAAGGTAGCCGGTAAACTTGCTTTTGCTCGAGACCTAACATCCCGGCCTCAGGTTGGCAACGCATCATTACAACCTTCGGTGTCTTTTTAATTTCTTACCATCAGGAAATCCGTCTGCTTGTTTGCCTTCCAAAATCATAAAAAAAATCAAAAATAGGTAGCCTTCTTAAAATCTAAGTCATGTTTCCTGAAAGCAAGTTTAATGAGTAGGAAGATATTTTCCTTTGAAATTAAACTGTAGCTGTTACTGAGTTCGCTAAGTACGGTAAGTAACGGTAAATACATAATTAATTTAAAATTTGTATTTGCGACCTACCTCCTAACTGGCTGGACTGATTTTTAATAAACTGTTGTAAGTATACTTCAATGGGTTCCTGTTTTTAAATTATTCAGACCGGTAGGTGACGCTGCCTCCGGGTCACTAAGTTATGTTCAAATCAACTTGTATTTGTAACATTTTGAAATAGTCTGTACAAATTTCTTCAATTGGCAGCTCTATTATATTAAAATAATTGTATTTATGTCTCCTCTCTTCTGTGTAATCAAGTCTATGGCCTATGACCCGGCACTGGTCTTGATTTTATGAGGTCCTGGCCCCTGGGTATGATTCCCGAGTCGGGAAACAAGAAAGTTGTTTTTTTTAACTTTCTTACACTAACACCGTTTACCGGGATTAGATAGATGCCTGATGGGTCAGGTTTGCCACCTACCACATTATGGGACGCATCTTCGCCTAGAGATGACCTAGTTGTACTTCTGTCTACCTCTCCAAGAATACAATCGTAGATAGATCAGTATCTATTAAAACTATCTACACCCGTACGTAGTATTTATATCTTAGCTCCAACTGGTTTATATGCCTTTAAAATAGTCACAGTCCGACCTATTTGATGTATGTTTTCAGATAAGTACGATGATTGTCATGTATCGATCCATATCAAATTATAGCCCTGTGCTTCGATCTCTTATCGCTGGACAAATACTGCTCCCGTCTTATTTGCTAATAAAAAATACTTAGAATAAAAAATGTCCTGGTGATAAGCAAATTTCATGGCCATATGAATATATCGTATATATTTAAAGTACTATTTTTATGCGAATTTGATATTTATATAATTTTGAAGAGTCAATACAGTACATACCTACATATCTTCACGCCAAGTCCCTTACGAGGGAGGCCGAGAATATCAAGTGCCGAACCTCACAATCCTGGCAGAATTAATTTGCTTCCTCCACATTCATTACCCTTTTCATACAAACACGCCGGTTTCAGAGACTCTTCACACCACGTTCGGGTAACATTCGAGACAGTTGACGTTAACCTAGGTCTCCCCGGGTAACTACAATGAACACAAAAGAAGAGTCAATCGTGCGAATTGAAGATTCTTAGAATAAGTATACATGCAATCATAATTGGCCACCTTTTTAATTTTTTGGTGTGTATGTCTATGTCCCAGCCGCGTCTACTAAATAAACGTAAAATTACAATTCTTATTCTTGACTTTTAAAAAGATATAAGAATAGTTTTTTTCCTATTCCACAATTTAGAAGAAAAGCCAAAAAATTGCCTCAGTTGCTTTTTAACCAGTAGTCCAAAATGAGTTAATATTGGTACACGTTAAAAGTAGGTTCGTCCTAGATTTTTCTCTAAAAAAACGATCACTTCAATCAGTTTTGTTCAGAAAGTTTAGAAAGGTTCAATGAAAATCATGAACATGAAATCCGGTAAGTTTAGGCAGTAGCGGTTTTAGTAACAGCAGCGCCCTGGGCGTAATTTATACGGCGCCCCCTGCATGCAGTTCGAAACCATACTAAAAGGATATAATATATATAGCGTACAGAATCTGACGCCCCTTTACATCCTGGCGCCCTGGGCGGTTGCCCAACCGAGCCATAGCCTAACGCCGTCCCTGTGCTTAGGAGCTCTTTACAAAATTAATCTTTTTAACAAATTACAAAAAAGGAGGTGGTAGCATGTTCCACTCGCATATTTTTTTAAGTAAAAAAAAAGTATTAAAATCATACTTTTTTCTTTGCAATAGCGTACTTCGGTTTGCTTGAATTAGTCCGGGCACCGTGACATCAGACTAGGTTGTAGAGTTCGCCCGGATTGGTACCACCGTCTTATCTATTCCTGGCGCCATAATTTCAGCACTTGCCGTTGTCGTGTTCCGGTTCGGAGAATAAGGTAGCCAGTACATTTACTTCTGTTCGAGACTTAACATCCCGGCCTCAAGTTGGCAACGCGCCATTATCGTCTTTGGTGTCTCTAGGCGGCGTGAATTTCTTACCATCAGGAAATCCGTTTGCTGGTTTGCATTCCAATATAATAAATAAAAAAAAATTCTTCCGAGGCGGTCCCATTGCCACTAAGTCTCGATGGAATCCCAAGGAAATCGAGGAAAGTACTTTTTTTCTCTGTACCTAGATGATGTATTAATACCGAAATCGCTTTTTGCAGTTTGGTTATGTAATGACGGATAGTGAATGACGTAAGGGTGGTCTTTCAAAGATAATGTCTTTACGATTTGAAAGTTACTACGTACGAAAAATGAGGATAAACTGCCACTAAGGAAACAACTACTAGAAAAAAAACTGAAGCCTCAAGAATCACAGAAATAAACTATTAAATAATATAATTATCAAATGTCTTCTTCGATCATTTGATTAACTATTCCTTTAATAATATACCTAATTTTCAAATGCCTTTTGCAATTTGACTACTATACTTACGCTATTTTACCCGTGCACCAACCTTATTTTTACTTAAATTAAGAATCCTACAAAATCATCAAACATCTTCTTCTACAATTTGACTACTACACGCTATTTTAACGTACAACAACCTTATTTTTATTTAATTTAAGAATCCTACAAAATTATCAAATGTCTTCTTCTACAATTTGACTACTACACGCTATTTTAACGTACGACAACCTTATTTTTATTTAAATTAAGAATCCTACAAAATCATCAAATGTCTTCTTCTACAATTTGACTACTACACGCTATTTTAACGTACAACAACCTTATTTTTATTTAATTTAAGAATCCTACAAAATTACCAAATGTCTTCTTCTACAATTTGACTACTACACTCTATTTTACCGTACAACAATTATATTTATATTTAAATTGAAAATACTTAAAAAATATTAAATGTCTTCTTCTACATTTTGACTACTACACGCTATTTTACCGTACAACAACCTTATTTTTATTTAAATTAAGAATCCTACAAAATAAGCTTTATCCGGTATAATGTATTCAATGTTACCAGATTTTAAGATCTCTTAATCGGGTCATTGCTTCAAAAACACAACAATAAACTTTTTACAACTTTAGTATTTACCGTCCTCCGCATAAGAATTTAGTGCATATAGTTCCTACGAGAATCAATTATTCATACTGGAATTACAAGACCATTAACGAGAGGAGTTGGAATTTTTATTAAGTAGCTCCATGGCATTCAAACCGCAGGCCACAAATTGCGCAAACGCAATTACAGAACTATTTCGTTAAATGAGCACAAATCCCTTAAAAAAATTAAAATTACATATATATCTTCGCGCCAAGACTCTAGCTGTGGGTATTGAGTGTTGAGCGTCACCGTTTCTGCTGACCTGTCTAGCTTTCTCCGCATCCATTACTCTTTTCATATAAACACACTGGTTTCGGAGACTCTTGACACCACCCTCGGATGATACCTAAGCGATTTGATCGTGGATTGTCTACCTAGGTTTTTTCGGAGTACCTCTATCCATCCACGTTGGTATTGTACATTTGTACTAACTAATTTTCTTTAGTGTACAATAAAATTAAAAAAAAATAAAATACTTAAATTTCATTTGACACCGGTAGAAGAATTGACCATTGACCACTTTATCCACATTACCAATTGAGTTTGTTTTGCAGTTTCTTCTCCTGACTAGTTAAGTTTGGATGCTATAATATTTTACGGTAGATAGGTTTAGGAAACCTAAACACATTTTAAAATTACTTTAAATATATTTACAAATAAAAATAATAAGTCAAAATGTCAAAGTTTTCTCTAGTTAGAAACCAACTCAGAGTTAAATACTTAACCCAGAAATGTGTAAATAGGCCTAATTTGCTTAAATATTTTAAAAAATGTAACAAAGTATAAATATAATATGTTGGCATAATTGAATGTTTTTGTAGCAACTTCTAACGTCTAAAATAAATTCGTGTTAGTTACACCATTTATAACTCAAAAACGGCTAAACCGATTAGGCAGCATAGAATCGGGAGAAGGACACAGGGTAGATTTTATCCCGTTCAATAGCGAGGAAACTAGGAAAAAGAACATTTTATTTATTCCCATAAATACGAATCGCATTACGCTTGAACGAAATAAATTTTGCTAAATTTTTTCTTTGTGTCGGTTATTGTAAGAAGAAGGATTTTATGAAAAAAAACCTGTTTTTTAAGGAATGATGGAAAATGAAATGAATGATGGAAATGGAATGAATGGAAAAATGGGAAAAACAATGCTTTAATCCGTACAAGCTGTTAGTAGCTGTTAATGTCAAGTGATACGAACTGCGACGGGTCGACTAGTATTCAATAAATATTTTTTTTATATAATTTCATTCCACTTCATTTGAAGGTAGATAAAGAACTTCAATATGCAAGAAAAATTGATGTAAAAACTATCCTTTATAATTATTTCCCGAAAGTTTAAACCTAACGCATAACCATTTTAAAAGCTTCATACACGTTTTTTAAATAGTTCTTTGTAACGCGACGGTGTTAGAGTGGTACCGAGAAGTTAATACCAGTCGAGAGTCAGGAGTTACGTAAAACATTCCTCAGCGAAACACGCAAAGTCTATTACATATAAATTAGTATAGATTACTAGGACTGGTTATTGGTTCTAGTGAGAATTTCTATGGAATCTAAACATTTAAAATTATAAAATTACAACGAAAAGTGGCATATATATATATATAGATAAGCATCACAATCTCTTGTATGTTTTACACACATACATACATATCTTCACGCCAAGTTTATTGTATTTTATACCAGGAAAAAATATTGGGTAGGTTTCTAGAAAGGTCCCGAAATCAAACCCTTAATCTTAGAATCCTTATTCGTTTGTTAAGTTATCCCTAATCATATCACCGAAGACGTAGGCAGAGATACAACCAGGGCGGCACCCACGACTAGCCGTCTCCAAACCCAGAAATCCCGGGTAACATTATTTTCATTAGAATATTGAAAACTTTCTTTTTGTTCTGTTGCCCGACCCGGGGATCGAACTCTCAAGAAGCCAAGACCGATGCCATACCTATAGACCACAGAGACTACTTTGCGACTGACTATAATAATATATAAATAAGTGTAAAATCTAATTTGTTAAAGAAAAGTAATTTTCGATTAAAATTATACGGCTTCGTAACATTAAAAGCCGAGGTTATAGGCTAGTGTAAAATAAATAATTTGTGTGATATATACTTGTCTGATATACTACTATAATATGTGCCAACATCTATTCCATGAAATAAGTAGTTAACAAGAAACATTTTATTTAAACTCGACTTCGTGGAAATGTAAGTAACTCAAAAAATGCAATATAACCGGGTTTTAACCATTAGCTCTGTTTCTACAGTAATCATAATTTGTTATTTAACTACTAACATTTTATATGTGTGGTGTTTGTCATGTGCATGTATATCGAGTACCCTACCCTTTTATACGTTAAAGTTAAAGATTAAATAAGTTAAAGTTAAAAAAAGAGATAAAAAAATCAATTAAAAGTATTTCAAAAAGATAAAATGTGCTCTCTATAGAAGCCGTTGCGGTTATGGTGAATTGCCAAGCAAACGTTCAAATGTTAAGCTTAAGTTTAGCTGCTATACTAACCTCCAAACAAGCCCCTTCGGCTAGTCATGGGTGGTCTGGTTGTGCTCTACCTACTATGCTATATGGGCGTGAAGATACTTTAAACAAAAACCGACTACGGCTAGCGCTGAAGATATGGCTGCTAGGGTCCCAAAGCACCAATTAAATTGAGTCGTTGTAAGACCAGCTCTTCCGTCCAAACCAGAATCTCAAGAAGTCCAGTCCAGAATGACAAGCATCAAAGGTATGGTAGCAAGAATATTAATGACAGTGGAAGAAATACGGGCTAACCCATATGGCATTCTACGACATCACAATCATGGCGTGAATTGCAAGTAGAATGATGCTGCTCTCAATTGCCGAGGTATGCGATGGCATATAGTTTTGATGAGCTATAAGAGTTTGTCCGGATTGGTACTATCGCCTATTCCAACCTTCCGTTACATCAGCGATTGCCATTAACATGTTTCGTGCTGTAAGGGCAGCCGGTTGACTTAAATAAATAAATAAATAAATAATAAAAAAACATCTCTGGACATGATACACAAATTGAATCTCACCCCAAAGTAAGCAAATTATATGCTTGTGCTATGGGTGTTAGTCAACGATACTAATAAATAGAAATACTTAAATAGATACAAGAATAAATTCAATAAACACCCAGTCTCGGAAATGCAGACATCCAAATGTTCATCACACAAATTACCGCCCCCGTCGGGAATCGAACCCGAGCCTCGTGGTTGGTCGGCGTAGTTAGGCGTGTACGCTAGCCACTCGACCAACGAGGCGGTCACTTGTGTAAAACTTTCATAAAAACCTCACCATCATGGAGCGATACTCAAACAACATATGTGGTTAGGGACGGTTGTCTCTATCCATGGGGCTTCTTTTTTCTTATAACATTATAGAGATAAAATTAAAAAAAAAATTATATATTCAAATATGATGAGATAATTAATTCAAAGTTGAAGTTAGTAATCAAAGAGTATCTAAATACTACGTAATAAGAGGCGGGACTTCCATAGATACATACATAGCAAACCCGAATTCGTATAAAGTTTACTTGAAAAAGTATAACTCGTATAATTTGAAAGTAAGTCTAAAGGCATTCAGATATAAGGCAACTAGTGTCATATGATTTGGGCGAATAAAAAACATAGCAAACTTATTTTTTTATTTTTTTTATATGAAAGTTGCGCTAGACTGCTAGTAATAGTAAATCACGCCAGCTTGGAAATAAAAGATCCGCAACAAAATCGGTTCATTCTTTTAGGAGCTGTGATGTCACTGACAGACAGACACCTTCACATACAGCCAATATTAGTAACCTATCTACAAATAGAGATAGGCCTTCAAAAGTTTTGTTACTGAGATATTTTTGTTAATTATTGAAAAATAACTATGGTTGCCTAGTAACTGATATTTACCTTAGATAGGTAACATTTAGATGTCTGTCTTTTAGATAATATTGGCCGATAGAGATCTAAGTTATGACACCACTATTTTTAAGTTGGGAGTTCAAAAAGAGTTTTTCAAAAAGGTTTCACTTTACTGAAAACAACGATTTGTCTTTATGTTTATTACAAACTGGCTGCTCTGGTGAACTTATTTCGACCGTTTAGTTTGCATGGAGAAAATTGAAATGTTGCTTTTCCTAGTTTTCTTACAGTGGGATAAAAATAGGATAGCTTAGGAGTTAGTAGTTAGTAGTAAATAGTAGCTTAGGAACAGGAAACGGACATAAATTTTCAGCCAAATCGGTTCAGCCGTTCTTGAGTTATATTGTAATCAACATGATTTTTTTTAGATGTATAAATTTCAAAAAGCTTTGAAACAATGGAATGTGGGTAGTTAAAAGACAGGCAATGCCAAATCTAATCCGAATTAAAATACTTTCCACTTACTTTACACTAAATTGGCGTGAAAACTCTATTCTGGAAGTTATGTAATTGGTTCACGGTGATTTTGGATAAATTGGAGATATTCCGCTGGATATTTCTCTTCACCCTATCAATTTGGATAATTAATAGTCGTATTTCATAACATAAAAGTAGTTTTACGCTCGTATTCCTGTAGAGGTGTAACTAGGCCACTTACTATTAGCCAAAACTTCGTTTCACAACGACAATTGGCAAACCAATCGCTATCCGGGTATATATTAAATTTCGGGCAACGCTTTTATTTCGAAAATTGAGAAAACATGTTACTTTTGCTGGCCAACCCGGAGTTCGAACCCGGGACCTCGTAAAGTTTAGTCCAATACCGGCTTATTAGACTACACAGGGGACTAGCATACCAACATAATATACTAGTAACAGTATATGCTCGAGGCCTAACATCTCGGCCTCAGGTCGGCAACGCACCATTACCACTTTTGGTGTCTCTAGGCGGCATGAATCTCTTATCATCAGGAAATCCGTCTGCTTGTTTGCCTTCCATTATTAAAAAAAAAGTAATTCTAGAATCTTTATTAGGAACAATAATAATTTTTTTAT